>CARXXK010000005.1:33158752-33462358 GCA_949089665.1 Macrosiphum euphorbiae
GGCATGCGAAAACGAGGTGGTCAACTTGCAGTGCAATCCGAATTCCCGACTAGCAATGTTCTCGGCCAGCTACGGACGGACAGAGTACGAGAGTATCCAGTGTCCGCAACCACAGGGCGTTCCAGAAGAGAGTAAATATCATAAAATTATAATTATCGATTTCCAGACTGTCACGACTCCTCGAAAAATAACCCTTCTCTTTTTAAGAGGACGCCACCCGTGTTCATTGTTGTCTCCGTCTTACACACGCACGACACACCAAATTTCCATTCGCTAGTTTAAACTTTAAATAGTGTGTTGTTAGTTTTAATATTACAGTGAATTGACCTATTATCATACTATAAGCTTAGAATATTATATATTATTGGCGATTTTTAAATATTTTCATTTTCAAGTAAGATATGTGTACGTAAAATATCAAAAATTTAAAATGCTCATATCTCGCTTGAAAATTAAAATATCGAATAAAAACCAAAGCTTAAGCACAGATAATGTCATTATCTAAATATGTTATAATAGGTCACTCTAGTATCAAATCTAACTGCATACTATTGAAACTAGTGAACGACAATTTGCTATGTCGTGCGTGTGTAAGACGGAGACAACAAATGTATGGGCGGTGTCCTCTTAACAGCGCTATTAAAAAAAAAAAATCATCCAACATGCTCCTTAGTTTACTGGTATCGCATTTGATGCAAACGTGTTATATAACTGCTTGAATACTCGTTAGTATACAGGGTGTAACAGAAAGATATGACATATACATATACTGGAAATGTTCCTAAACAGTTCAACACAAATCAAAATGTTTTGAAAATTTTATCGTGAATAGAAAATGCAAATATAAACTAACAGTGAAAATGTCATGTATATGCGTTCATTTGTTTTAGAGTTTAACCAAAAACCAAAATCGATTTTGTCATATCTTTCTGTTACACCCTGTATATATATATATATATATTAGGACTCGGTATGTTATCACAGCCAATATGTTTTGACCGTCGCTTACATTACATGAGTAATTTTGTATCACTTTAGAGTTGGTGGACGACGCGTGTACCTAATGCAATATTGCCCAGCTCTGGAAATTTGTTTATTTTTTTTTTTATTAAAATTTGTGCGGGTGAATGTATAGTCAATTATTCTAGTAAGAACTTTTCGTACTGAATACTATTGATAACGTCCTATAACGAAAATTCTAAATTTTCATACAACTTTAAAAGATATATTATGCAGTACGGGATAGTGGATGATGGGTCATTGTTTAAATACTTTGGGTTTGAAATATGCTCGCTATAGTGATGGATACACAAACATATTTTACTATGCAACGACATAAGAGTGATAGTTGTTGTAGTATGTATTTGGGGTTTGAGTTCATTTTTGCGGGCATATGAAAACAGTTCAAACGGACATTACTGACTTTCGCTCTCAACGATTACCGCGTACACGTTAATGTGTGTAAAATATTATTTTTTTATATTCGTACGAATAAATTTACTCCATGAAGAACATAATTTAATTGCACAATTTTTTGTAATTTTTTTTTAAATTAATAGATGAATGCTTTATTTTTTTTTTTTACTATAAATTATGTCCTAACACAACTCGAAAAACCCTTTTAGTGGTAATGATCGAAAGTTTAAAATAATTGCAAAGTACAATAATATTATTATTCCTATTATATTACGATCAATCTGTTTCGTAGACACGATTCGACGAACATAACGGTTATTATTGTTAAAAATGTACCGTCGGACAATATTGAAACGTCAAACTATTTTCCAGCGTGCCTGGTGAGTTACGCGACGGAGACTGTGATGACTGTGTGCCACGGCAAGAGAAATTGCAGACTGGCGGCGGATGCGGCAACGTTTGGCAACCCTTGCAAACCAGCTTCGAGGATGTACTTGAAAGTCGTTTACAACTGCGGTGAGTATCTGAAGCTATTCCAAGGACAATTTTTTTTTATTACGATGCAGTAAACCGGCGACCAGAGTGTAAGGGAGACCCCCTGTGAATAAAAAATAAATTTACATTTCTTATCATCTCGCATTAGCGCGCTTACTACCAATCATCTTATAACCAGTTAATGGGAGCCTAGCTAGGTACATATATTATGTGCGGCGTATGTACCAGTGGCGTATATAGGGGGGAGGCCCCCTAGGCCAGAGCCCATAGTGAAATTGTAGGTTCAATTACTTAAAGCATTTCATGTATATCTACACTGTTTACAGTTTTTCACCATGATTAATTTAGTCAGTTGATTAAAATCGTTTTTGAGGAATCCACAAAGAAATGATTGTCAGGACTTGTTTTGATGACTTTGATGTTAAATTCACAGTTAGATAACATTAAAATATATATATATAAATTAAATTGTCAATATTTTTTAAAAAAGAATTAAGAAATTAATTTTACATAATTATAAAATAAGATTGTGCAGTTTTTATTTGTATTGTATATGTCATAAATCATAATTATAACCACTCAGCTCCCAGAAATGTGTACCTACAGTATTATGCCTATGTTAGCCGGGCTATGCTTGGATAGTGATAAATTGCCCAAAATGGCCCATAGTGAAAATAATTTGTATATATGCCACTGGTATGTACCGATACTATTCTGAGAATGTATTCTAAGAGTTAAATTGTATGTAAATATTTAAATGCAGGGGGCCCAGATATTCCTTCAAACTGTCAAAAAACCGTATAGACCTTCGAGTGATAGAGGTTCCGGTATATTATGTGTAGGCAATAAAGTACTATAGTCTGTGGGTTGTAGGTAGGCGTATAGGTACGCTATTTAGTGACCAGTTAGGATGACTATAATATACAGTCGCAACCCTTGCAAACCAGCTTCGAGGATGTACTTGAAAGTCGTTTACAACTGCGGTGAGTATCTGAAGCTATTCCAAGGACAATTTTTTTTATTACGATGCAGTAAACCGGCGACCCTAGTGTAAGGGAGACCCCCTGTGAATAAAAAATAAATTTACATTTCTTATCATCTCGCATTAGAGCGCTTACTACCAATTATCTTATAACCCGTCAATGGGAGCCTATAGCTGGGTACATATTATGTACGGCGTATGTACCGATACTATTCTGAGAATGTATTCTAAGAGTTAAATTGTATGTAAATATTTGAATGCAGGGGGGCCCAGATATTCCTTCAAACTGTCAAAAAACCCTTATAAACCTTCGAGCGATAGAAGTTCCGGTATCTTATGTGTAGACAATAAAGTACTATAGTCTGTGGGTTTTAGGTAAACCTATAGGTACGCTATTTAGTGACCAGTTAGGATGACTATAATATACAGTCGGCAACCCTTGAAAACCAGCTTCGAGGATGTACTTGAAAGAACTGCGGTGAGTATCTGAAGCTATTCCAAGGACAATTTTTTTTATTACGATGCAGTAAACCTGGAGACCTCCTGTAAATAAAAAATAAATTTACATTTCTTATCATCTCGCATTAGCGCTCTTACTACCCATCATCTTATAACCCGTCAATGGGAGCCTATAGCTAGATACATATATTATGTGCAGCGTATGTACCGAGACTATTCTGAGAATGTATTCTAAGAGTTAAATTGTATGTAAATATTTAAATACAGGGGCCCAGATATTCCTTCAAATTATCAAAAACCTTATAGACCGAGTTATAGAGGTCCCAGTATATTATGTGTAGGCAATAAAGTACTATAGGCAGTCTGTGGGTTGTAGGTGCGCGATTTAGTGACCAGTTAGGATGGCTATAATATACAGTCGGGATCGTTGAAGATCAATATTAGAGAATTCAATAAATGGCAAATACGGAATTGGTTCCCGATAAAAAAAATATCTTATCATCATACAACTGTTCGAACTGTTTCACGTACATGCAAATAAGAAATATTATTGAGATCTGATGACTATGATTTTCCACCAGAAACATGTGGGCAGAACTCTCATGTACGGCAGAACAAACTATACTCATATTGTTGCAAATAGTTTGACGGAAAACTTAATACAAAATTGTATTTCACCCACACAAATACTTTTTTTTTAACTGAAAAAATATCTAAAGTGAAACATATCTAAAACAAAGAAGCCCACTCAGAGTCAGGAAAAACAGTTGAAAAGGAAAAGTTAATTGGTGAAAACAATAAATGAAAAACTGAATGACTACCAAATTTCGAGTTGACAATATGCGTATAATAAATGCACACTACTTTAATTGTTTTTTTCATTATTAGGTATTTATTTTAATTAATTTCGACTCGCCTATTTGATATTGGGCTATAGACTATTATCAATTATTATAAACCATTTGATTATTATCGTAATATTGACAAATACGTATATTAGCTTATTGCTTATAACTTTTGTATAGATTAATTTGAAACACGAGCTTGTTAACCTGTGAAACTGTTGTCGGTTTGCTATGAAATAATTGTTTAAAATATATTTCATACATTTAACATGGTCTTTATATTAATATAAGACAATCCATCGGATTGGTCCAGCTGAACCAATTCGACAATTTGGAACCAATTTTCGAGTGCAGCGTTGAAATTGACGATTACATGTGCTCGTATTACGCCATTTTATAAAATAACCCACGACAAACGGCAAAAGCAATTATTTTCAAACGGTTATTAAAAATCTAACAAAAAATGTAGGGTATATGCTCATCGGCCAAAACCGCCCTAGACTTGAAAAAAAGAAGTTGGAGCACACTGAGCATCACCTACGCTAAAAAATCTGAAAAATTCGTATGGCCACTCGGCGGAGCTATATAGCTGCGACCTGCTCACAAATCATTTTAAAATGAAATACGTCTACGTATATATATCATACGTGTTGTAGACAGATACCTAACCCGTAATGCATTCCCGGAAAACGAATTGATGAAAAGCAAATATACTCGTCCAAAACGTTTACATTTTCCGCCGTCGTAATACGATGGAATAAAATATCTTTTAAAAAAGCGACATGTTGTAATGCACCATATTTTCTCCAACTCGAATTATTATTATTATTGTTATTTTTATTAAATAAAGCAACAATATAATATATAGTTCGCTACCCCGTATCTGTATACGTTGTAATAATAATAATAATATGATGTATACACTATATATTCTATCAATAACGCATTACCTACATTTTTGAGTTATTAATATTACATTTAGTAAATATTTGTAGACTTGTAGTGTACATTGGATTCCCAGTATATAAGTTTAATATATTCCAAAAACTGTTATATTGTTTTGTGTTTTCGTCGGTACAAGATCCTATGATGATAGTTCCCCAGAACATGCCCATAATTTGATATTTGGATGAATTAATTTATAACATTTTTATTTTCATTTTGTATAGCTCGCAATATATTTCTATGTCGATAGTCAGAATATTAAATGTTAACTGTTTTCTTCAATAATGATTATTTTACATAATATACATACATTTTCTTAAAATAACCCTAATATTGATCATTCGCTTAAGGGGATTGGAAGCGGCGATTTTCTGTCTTTGTCTAACACACGTGCAACATAGGATTATAGACGTGTTCTATGTCCAACGTACCGATTAATCTAGTGAAGCGATAAGAATTCTGAAAACAGATTTGAATTTGTCGTCAAGTCTACTTGAGATCGACTTTCCCACATTTTTGATATTATCCCCCAAAAATCTTAAAAGTGATATATTAAAAAGAGTAATTAAAAAATTGCCATATTTCAATTTTTGGAGAAGTTTTAATCAAAATATCAAAAATGTGGGAAAGTCGATCTCAAGTAGATTTGACGACAAATTCAAATCTGTTTTCAGAATTCTTATCGCTTCACTAGATTAATCGGTACGTTGGACATAAAACACGTCTATAATCCTATGTTGCACGTGTGTTAGACAAAGACAGAAAATCGCCGCTTCCAATCCCCTTAAAAAAATAAATCTAAACTGTAACTAACTATAAAATGTACTAGTAATATTAAAAACAATCGTGACTTCAATATTCTAAATTTATACATGTACATATATATTTAATAATATACCTGATTGTAATAGTGTAATAGTCTATACAATTGTCATTTATGAGTCTACGGACAATACATATTTTTGCGTTCATTCGCCTATTTCAACATACACAATGTTACCTTTATGCTTTTATACATCTCATATTTTATAGTGTATAGTGTATACCTACATTTCAAACTTACAACATTAATTATTTGTGCTAATTTGAAAATTTTCCATCTGATAAATTAATTGAAACAAGTTTATAACGAAATTGCACATATCCCATATTCCTTTGTGTTTTAATAGGTTTACATAGTTTAATAGTTTTGTACACTGTCAATATACATGATGGACTCACATAAAAGTACTTCCATTTATTTAATAGTTTTCTGGTTTACTCCTATATACACTATATTTATTCTAATCAACTTATCATCTTTTGAAAATTCCAGCTGAGTTACATAGAAATATATACGTTTTTGTGTAGTTTCTAATACCTATCCAACATTTCGTGTACTCTATCTACTTTCAAAATAACATTTCACAATAATTACTCGATATGATTATACGTATTGCTTGATAGCACTTATTGGTAGTATACATATAAGAACGATGTATATAACTATTACTAATATGTACTTAAAAAAGCGATTTTCAAAAGCACATTTACTTGATGTTTTTTACAAGGACAAAAAAGTTGCGACAGTTTTTCTCTAAGTAATTCATTTCGTTTTAATGGAACTACCAGACTACCTACATAAATAAAATAAAAATGTTTGAATAAATATAATTTTATAATCTAAAACAAATTGATTGTTTGAAAAAAATCTTTAGAATAATAAATTATTGTGAGAAAATATTTTATCAAGCGCCCATACTTGATGCTATTGTCTTCCATAATGAATAATAATTTTCCGTTTTATGTTTACTAACACCAACAATGAATAGGAAAACAAATACAATTTGCTTCTATTAAATATGCATTATAAAATATTATGTGTTTTAAAACTAGTTACTGAAACACTATTAAAATTTATTAGAGAAGCCGAGTAACAAATGATTAATCAAAATACCTATATAATACACACGATAATAAACCATATTATGAAAATAATAATACAATAATAATATATGTCTGATGTCTATATGTGTGTTGAAAACACCGATCGAATTTAAAATGGCGTTTTTAATACCCCTCGGAGTGCACTAGTCTGTTTTATTTGAAACGGCGTTTTCCATGATGTACGATCTCCCATTTGAACCATAAACACAAAACACAAAAAAAAACTTGATAAGACCCCGTGTTAACAATATAATAATATATTGTAGACTAATCTACATGTTTTCGGTATTGGTTTTTTATAGTGCCCAGGAGAGTGTTAAAAGAACAATTCGAAGAGCCTGCTCATTCCGACGAACCGACTGTAATGGAACTGGACTACTTTGACAACCCCGGTGTGGCCCCCATACAGCCATTCGAATCCTTATCCCCCCCAGCCAACGACCCCAGGACTAGGTACAACGAGTCGGCTGCCGATCCCGTCGGGCACGGAAATTCATCTAGTTCGTCACTGGGTAAGCACACGGAAATATTGATTTATTATCATATACGTTTATGGCACACGCATAATATCAGTAATGGAAAAACGTCGATATGGTTCTTGAATAACACGAAATACGTATTGTTGTATATATTATATATATTACTACTACTATTATTATTATTTAGGGTATGTGTATAACGGAGGATTTTCGATTTAAAATAACGAGGAAACCGTATCAACATTATACCCCGCCACTTTAAATTAGTAATTCCTCGTGGGACATATTCTATAAAATACGAATTATGTTAATACAGTGAACTCGTTGAAGACTGTTCGCTGTTTTTTATTTTTCTAAAAAAAAAATATAAAATAAACCATTTAAATAATTCCCGCTATAATTATTGTACTTAAAATAAATTAATTTTAAACGTTTGGTGTAATTTTGACTAATTGTTTGACCTTTTTATTTTATCACAACGTTTTTATATTAATATAATATCAATAAGCATTTTTAATTGCTGTTTTATAATTTAAACATAATTAATGCATGTTTCTCAATGCATAAAGAGTTAATTGGTAAAGGCGTTCAAAAATTGTCCGATGTATTATACCTATTCACAAATGTCGTAAAGAATATTTATTTTAATGTAAGACATTTAAATAAAAATACAAGGGTTACTGGATAAAATCTAGAACTAACATTTAAGGAGATTATAAATCGATTACGAAATTAAATCAATTTAAAGAAAAGCCCCAATGGTCATCAATTAAATTTATTTTATTTTATAGTAGTATATATTTTCTTGTCACGTATTATTTCTTTTTTGGTAGTGATTTTCATGTTTAAAATAAGGATATTCACATTTTATTTGTTTTTCTTATTAGTTTGTATAATACATTGCTATTATTTTTTCGTCAAACAGAAAAAAATATACAAACATAGTTAACCTAACTTAAAAGTAAGGCTCACAATTTAAAATTTAAATCTAAATTTATTGTTTTAATTGCTCAAGTGGTAATCTGGTGTTTTAATCTGACTCACGTTGAAACTATTAACATATTATATGTGAGTACTTATGTGCTGTTGTTATTCTGAAAGTAATAGACGAACAATATAATTGTTCTCATTCCAAAATACGATTATAATCATAGGTACTCCTGTTGATTATAAAATCTTACTTAATATTTATTTACTAGAAAACTCTTCATCGAAATATTCGCAAACTGAAGTTGTAAAGACTACAACAGTGAAATCCACAAAAATGTATATTTAACAGTAATACAATAAATAATATTGTTCTACAATAACGAGTAGGTAACCTTGTTTTCTTTTTATTAAAAAGTATTTTTTTCAAAAATTCAAAACTAAATTATAGCGAGACGAAAGCCTACCTGCTTATTGAAATCCAATAAGGTTTATATTTTCTTAACTGTATTATTAAAAATGAGAAAAACAAAATAAATTAGAAATATTTCTACCGCAGTGTTGAAAGTCGCACCCAACTCGCCACCCTTACACTAAACAATCTGCAAGAGTCTGTCTTCAATCATTATAATTTTGTTTAACGTAATTGTTTTCAATTAAAAACTATCACAGAGCAGGCAGGACTCCCCTCGATTGTCCATACAATTCCATAGAAATATCACTCGATTATTTGAGAACACAATATCATCTTCGTTTTATCATACTTTTCGGGCTAATAACAATAAATTTATGTTATAGGCATACCTAATATAACGACGGTTTGATTAATATCGCTAATTTTGCTTGATACTAACCCTTTGACGCACTATATTAATATATAATAATATTATACACGCCAGTTGCCATATAACCACAGCGGGTAATGCAATAACAGTCTAATAATCATGTTTAATTGTAACCTAACCTGCACTAGTGCTACACAACTATATATGTATGTATTATGACTATTATTATACCTACACTGTAATATATACGCTGCGGCTTATAAGTTATCAATATTTAGCACACTCGCTGATGCACGGTCATCGCTATGAACCACTGTGAATAAATGGAACACAAAAACCTTCGCTTTGCTGGGTGGAAAAATCACAGATTATATAATTATTATTGACATTTCCGTATTGTCAACATTAGGTACGATATCTCGGCATACGTATCAACAGTCCACGACACAGAATCCGGTACAAAATATTACCACAACGAACACTGCCGGTCCAAATAGCGTCTTAGCTAACATCGTTACTTTTGGTTACGTTTCTTACAGGATTGTGTACAGTAAGTGAAATATTAATGGCTGCAGGTTTGAACGACATGAGCGAAAACAAGCGCTGTCTGTCAACAAAAATCAAACGAAATTTAATTAATTTAAAATAAACAGTGTACGGGTAAGGTATTTATTGAAAAATAATTTATCGTCTAATGGTACTTAACCAAATTAATTTTCCATATTGTTATGTAATACTGCGTCGTTTCATTAAATATATATATATATATAAGATGAGATTGGTTTAGACCATTGAAAGTTATCAATATAAGAACAGATTTCTGGGAATTGTTTCAAACTGTTGTTGCAAAATGTTTGAATTAAAATACTTTTTAATAACTTATCAAGTCAGTTATTTCCTTTGACAAATATTTTTATGATATTCGCAACAATAGTATCCCTTCTCGTGAATAAAAAGATGAGAATTTCAAAAAAAAAGATAATAAAGTACCTACCAAATTCGTTACAAAAACCCTATAAATATAATATTCGTGTCTCCGTGTAAAACATTCACAGATAAGCATATAAATATAAGTTTTTCGAAAAATATTATGTACAGTACATAAAGTATTATTATTTGAATATAACTTTAGAAATTCATATAATTTCTAGTATAAATATTTGACTTTATAAATAAAACTAATAATACCAAAAAAAAGTAAAACTGGACAAATGTTCAAATGTCTTTTAAAGTGTTTATATTTTACCATCAAAACCGAATGGATTAGATTATAATACAATCAATAGATATTATAATATTATGTCGAAGACTTGAATTATACATAAATTATTGTGATTATGAAGTGAACACAAAAATAAACGTACCAACATAATACAGCTCATCAACAACAACAACAAAAAACCGGAAAACCGTTTTGCTGCTAGTTCGAGCCTACCTCGTCATTAAGTAGGTCATTGTAATGAATGTAAAACGGATTTTAATTCAATGATAAATCATTTCATCAGTACGAAAAACGATTCTGAGCGGAGACTGTATATGTCACTGTCTCATATTTCTAAGGATATTTTATCACTTGTTCATAGAACTATTACGGTAGGTTGAACTAATTTTTGCAAAAGCATAGCATATAAACTGATATTGTTAAAATATTATCATATCATATATTATTGTTATCTGTTTATAACTCATAAGCCAACACCAACAGAACAGTAGAACGATGAAAATAGTTTAACGATATTAATAAATAAAAATTAGTCGACATGATTTAAAAATGTCATCAGAAAACAATTATATACATAATGGCAAAAAGTTTCAAGTCCCTACGATGAATTTTTTATGAATTATATATAACATAAATTGTTATTTTTCGTTTATTAATCCAATGTTATCAAAGTTAAAACTTCAAATATTTATAAACAAAAAACTGTGCTTATATGTTTTCGATATTTTTAGAATGCTGTAAGATCAACTTATGAAAACTTTGTATTACATTTTCAAACTTTTAACTAAACGTAAAACTGTTTTTATGCCTAAATTATAAAAAAAAAAGTCAAAAATTGTAATGTCTATAAATGAGGAAAACTATTTTGAAAATTATACCACTTGTATAAAATGCCAATATTTGGAAAAAGAATCTTCGGTTTTTGTTTTTGAATAATAACAAAATCAATTTTGTCATGAAATGGTTTTGCGGGTAAATATTATCGTTTCTCAGTAATTTTACGTTTTTTTTTCCTATCGATCCCTGAAATACCATCTATATCCTGAAATTTTCTACCAAAAACCACCTTTAAAATTGAAAATCGAAGAATTTTTCATATATAATATAAAAAGTGTCTCAGCCGCTAATTTTTTTTTTTTTTTAAACACTTCGTTGCAAAACCTATACATTCATGGCTCAGAGTGTGAAATCCAGTATTCTTATATCACCTATGTATTTATATTACAGATTAATAACTACATCTCATAAACCCGAAGGCTATCAATGGCGAGGCTATCGCGCCATTATGATATTACATTATGACGATATAATAATGAATGTTCTACAAGGTGGTTGTAGATATCATATTACATATTACATACCTACGACCGTAATACTGATAAAGGTGTACCCTCGACCACCACGAACGGTATCCGATCGCAATATTTTATCTTGTGAATTCGTTTCCGATGAAAAACCCAAAACTAATATTAGTATATCTAATATAATAATATTATGCACAAGTGGCTTTGTTGTTTTTTCATATAAACTTTTTTTTATCATTATTATTATTATTATTATTATTACTATTATTATTATCGAACAACAGACTTTTATTTAGACGGCGTTCTATACCGGAATAGGGGAGGTACCTGCCCCTCCTGTATTGTATAACCCGGCAGCAGACCTTAAATTAATAAACGTAGCATCAAAGTCAGTATATATTATAGGGGTTG
The DNA here is from genome assembly GCA_949089665.1 of Macrosiphum euphorbiae. NCBI lineage: Eukaryota > Metazoa > Arthropoda > Insecta > Hemiptera > Aphididae > Macrosiphum > Macrosiphum euphorbiae. The sequence goes on from CARXXK010000005.1 coordinate 33,170,949, forward strand.
TGTAATGCGGCCGGGGCTATAACGTCAATACAGCAGTAATCTCACGTGCGTTTACCGCTCGCTGTGGCTGGGTTTATAATACTCGCCAGACGCAACTTAGACAATCGAACCACTCCACCACAATAATAATAATAATATGCTCCGTACAGTATTATATACACATACTTAATTTGTATGCCATCTCTATATACGTAGGTACTCCACGCGGTGTCTAATACACTCGGAAATATTATAGTCCCGAGTTGGCGGATTTGATTTTTGTCCTCGAAGTAGTAGTTTCGACGTGGGTATAGTTGAATAACGATCGACGTTTCGATATGGTTATATTATTATTATTATTATTATGGTCGACGTTTCACGATACTACGGTTAAGTTATCGACGTGTCGCTGGCCATTTCGTACGATCGATCGGTTATGATATTATCATTACCGTTGTGCGTACGGAAATCATGTGTAATTGTTGATTTTTTTTGTGTATTTTTTGTTTAGAAAAACAAGACAAGTTTTACTTATACTTGGGCGGTGGACTGATTGGCGGCCTGCTGTCTGTACTGTGTGTCGTGGCGGCCAAATTCGTCTGGCAGCGTTCCAGGAGACATTTGGACAACAAACATAAGTCCGATAACGCCAGCCATGACATGTCAATCGACCCAAACGCATTTGGCGATAACATTAGCGAAGTAGACGCCGATATCGATCTAACGGATATTACGCAATTTCCCATCACCGTTATACCCACACAACAGTTATCGCCCAGCGAAGTAAGAGATTTATTATTAATAATATGATAATTAAAAATATTATATGCGCCCGAAAGGGGCAAAAGATGCGATAACAACGTGCGATTAATCAAAGTAGAATAAAGTGATGGATGGAATAATTTTGAGCACAAAGTTAAACTATTTTTTGACAATTTTCGACAAATAAGATGTAAAACAGTACCTATAAACATATATATATATATAGGTACCTATAAACTTTTAAATGTTATAAATCATTTGGCAATTCTAAAATTCAAATATTTACGCACCAATAAATTAAGGAAGTTCTCTGCACGAGGGGTGGGACTGAGGAAGTTATTTTATTTTTATTTTATACATAATAGGAGGGAGTGATCGCATAATTTACTTCTCCCTAGGTTTAACCTCTACCTTATAAGCTATATAGGTACATAATCTGTTTTTTTTTTTTTTTTTAAATTTAAACGTTTAAAGTACTACAGTGGTTTAACATTTTTAATCAAAAATAAACTCTTAAAACTTATCCTGTATATGCTCCTATTATTTAATTAAAAATCACACACAATTGTTCTAAAACGAAGAGGAATATAATAAACTGTGATTGTTTGGTAAACCCGTATACCAATCCTAAATTGGTACAAAAGTGTGTAAATCTACACAACCCGAATAGTATAAATTCACACACTCACGGAATACAATATGTAAATTCAATTTACCCATAAAAGAGAGTAAATTTGTTCCGATTACGCAATAAGTGAATCTGCATAAACGTCATCTAGTAGACCTATGCAAATTTTGCACTTGCACACAATAAGTATTCAGGTAAACTTCATTGAATCGTAAAATTAAAATAATAATATGGCAAGGTAACGTTGTACATACTAACTATATTTATATTATTATTTAAATGCATTGGTATACAATTGAATCTCAAAACTAAAGTTTTTAAATAAACTAAAGAACAAAAATGCCCATAACACTTCCTACGAATACAAAATGTTGTAGGCCTTTGGTAGCAACTAAATTCGTGATTTTTCGATATTCCTGTATAGGTAAACAATCTCAGTTTGCGTAATGTTAACGGCTGATATCGTATTGTATGTGTATTAATTATTTATTGAGCATACTATAATATAGTGGCAAAAAAACTTAAATAAAACACATAAACAATAACAGACAAGCAAAGTTAATTGAAATCGTAGAAAATTTAAACTTAAAAAAAAAGGATATATCGCTAAAGACTTTGGAATAACTGTTAGTAACCCTTTAAATGATTAAAAATAAAGATAAAGATATGATTTTAAATACTGTATTATACCTACCCAAATGCAAATAAATTAGAAATAAATTAAACATTTTCTTATATTAAACAAAATATGTAATAATTGACTTAAAAGGTTTGTTCAGTACCCCATAAAATATAAATATATACCTACCTGTGTCACACAATAAACAGGTCAACAATGAAATAAACATCAGAAGAATTAGATTTAAAGTTAAGGTATACAATTTTTACAAGTTCAAGATGAACATCAATTTGAAAATAGGTTATAACATGCGATAAAAACCCTTTGTGGTAAAAAAATCGAAGGTTGATCAATAAATGTTCAAATTGGATTTTAATATACTTACCAGGTAAAAAAAAATAAAAGACTAGAAACAACTCCTCAAACTTGCCTTTTATTTTAAATAAATAAATAAAACCTACGTAGTTTTTTTGATATGTAATAAACTAATAACAAATAAGTTATAAGCTGAAGATAAAATATAGAGAACTAAAAAACATTTCATACTAAATTTTAATATAAATATCAAAATGACTGTAATATTAATTTTTTTATTTTATAGTCACGTTTATAGTAATGAAAATAAAATTATAAAAGGTAGATAATAAAATGAATTCTTTTTGTGAAGACTCATGTTGTTTTATTTCTTTTTTAATTCGAATTATCGAGGTACCGCTGTACTTCAAAATTCCAGAAATTCACTACATTTGAAAAATATATTTTATTCACAAAAAAAAAAATTAAAATTTTGTAATACCAAATAATACATATTATAATTTTTTATCATGTACCTAATGGATGTATACATTTATTATACATTTAACGATCAACAAAATAATGAAAATCGTCGGAAACTGTCATATTTAATTTATAATATATTGAAAATAATGTTTATCCACGCACAACTCTACCTTGGTTTCTAAAAGATGTTATTAATAATAATTAATACAATTATAAATTTAACTTAATTTTTCAATTATACGTGAAGCAAGTATAATCTCTATCAATTAGTGATGTTTTCTAATATTATTATGTATTATAATACTATCACGACTCCGGTTAAAATGATTTTAAAGTATATACCTATACTCAAAAAGTTTCATATGGACCATAATATTTAATTATATATCGATCAGAGATTCACAACACACGTGCAGGATGTAAAAGAAAGACCTGACAAAAACTTTTGCACCAATCAATTATTTATTTATAGATTATTTATTATCCATATAATTTTCAAAATTGTTTTCATACTAGTATAGTAATAGTAGCTACTAACAATTTTTATTTTTATATGTCAGATCTTCCTTTCCCTGCATACGTATATATACACGCACTGAAGATCTTAGTTTTTGAATTTAACATAAAATGGGTGAATTAAAAAAACCAAAATGTTTTAGTAATGCAACTGGTGACACGGATTCGATGTATTCGGAGGGGAGAAAATCTGTTTGCATTGTTATAGTTTGTTATTCAATTTCTAATAAAAACATACATTGAAAAAACATAATGTATTGAGTTGAGACCTGAAGAAATAATTAAATTTTCATTGTCTACCTATGTTATTGTATAATATTATATAAAGTAGTTTTGGGAGGTTTGTTCAAAAAATATCTAGAATAGAATTCTTACGAAAAAAAAAATGACAATATAGCAATAAAAAAATAAATAAATACAATTTTGATTCGGCCTCTCTCCCTTTGGTGGCTCGATGAGAGATAAACCCGCCCAACTCATGTATTAATATTTAAACTATACCTGGTCAAACACATTATAAATAAATTGTTCGCAGGTACTTGTAAAATTAAACAAAAATTACGAAATCGCTAAAATTCTTTATAATAATATACTTGGCTTTGGCCACTAGATTTTTTATAGTTTTTCAATTTATGATACAGTACCTATATAATCCAATTTAATTTAAAATTTAATATTTAAACTGGTAAAAAAAATGTAGCTAATATAGGTACCTCAGGTTAAATTTGATATTTATTTGGTCAACTTTTATACATGCATAATGTGGAAACCCGTGTTGAAAAATATTCGTTTTAAAATGGGCTATTAAATTTGTAACTGTGTAAAACGATTTTAAAATTAATAAACGTATGACTGTATACTGTATAGTGCGTATATACTATATAGGAACTTTATATAAATGTAACAGAACAATACAGTTTTACATCTATCTTGAAAACGACTTTATGTAAACATAAATTTTAAAACTTTTTCTCATTTTTATACATTTATACTTATGCACTTTTTTTTGTTGAAATATTATTTCACATTAAACACTAGAGTTAAACCACAAAAAATGTTATATTAAATGGCAAATGGTTAAAAATATATACACTGGTAACATGCCATATACTTAATGTCGTTAGATAAGTTTTCAACGATTTTCACGAAACATAGGTTATCTAACCTTAACTTAACATCATCTAGTGTGTCGTCGTGTAATAAACATTGCACAATTATGCAAAGGAGTATGAGGATCGTTGAGTAACATAAAATACAAGACAGTGAAACATATATATTATGATTCGTATAACATATAAAACTTTCCAATTTTTTCCACTTTAAGCTATCAAAATAATGCTTGATGCCGGTTTAGTAATTCTAAGTTCTGACTATTTAAACTAGACAATGGTATATTTTATGATATGCCAAAAAATGATCGACGTCTTTTAACGGGAACACAGAAGCCTGACCTTGATAAAACAACAAGTTTGTTTCCCCCATCACGTATTTTGGTCAATAAAGATAAATCCAATAATTACTAATTTAGAATCATAATTTCTAAATGACACCGACTTAGTTGCGAAAACAAGGGGAGGGGGCCCGGGTCGAGACCTCCCCTTGGATCGCATACCTATTATTACTAGAACACCAGATTTGTTTTCTTTAGTTGAATTCTCAACGTCTAATATGGACGAAAAAAAAAATGAAAAAATTCTCGAACAACCATAATATATTATTACGTACTAACTGCACATTTCTAAACTATTCCTCACAGTTTTAGAAAAAATACTAATAGGACACGCTTACTTTCTTTGTTCGGATCTTTTTCTTTTAGCAGAGGTCCTCCGGACTTTTCTACCTGCAACTCCTCCGGGGACATTAAGTGTATTAATTATGAGCATATTATAGTAAATTATTCTTAAAAAAAAAAACTACCTAGACCTGCGTCTATACGCAAAACCTGTTATGTGTTTGAAGTTGTCTCGTAGAATTTTTTCATTTTTTACGAGCACAATAATATTATTTCAGACGTCACAGATGTATTCTATAATCGAGTTAATTAATATCTGAATAATAATTATATGATATACGATTAATATTGTGGTTTACTTTTGTTGCCAATGTATATAGGTGGTGAGATATGGAAACGAAGGTATCGCGCCCAAAAGTCTGTGTAGAAATGACAGCTCGCAATATTATTATGGATGACAAAATGGCGGCAAGGAGACGGTCAGCCGGCTGCCTTGCTCATCCCAAACGCCAGCAAATCCTGCCGCCTCGAGAATGTATTGTTTCTAACGGACGGGATCGTTGCTTGCCCAAGAATGAGCTTAGCAAAACCCAACTTAAAAGACTTTCGAATTTACTTTAGTCTATAATTATTTCTTTTGTTTGTGTGTAATGTATATGTAATGTATAAACAAATATCTGCGTATCAAGTCGAATCGTGTTATATAATTTTAAGTATATTATATTAATTATTGTATGATTAATTATTTACCGGGTGTAAATCGATATAAACTCAAAGAACGATGAGAGAAACGAATCGAGAACAATCAATATATTATGAATAAAATTGATGTATAATAGTATTATATTGTGTTTATTACATCAAACGAGTTTTATAAGCTGTGAACATTGTGTGTAATGTAAAAATATGAAGAGGGTTACATCAGCTTGTTCGTACAGACAATTCATGTCCATTACCATAATGAATATGTTGCTATTGATTTTTTTCACTTAAACATAACCGTGTAACCGACGAATAGAACCTCGTAAAGTGATAATGACCAATTTAATAAATTTAAACATGAAAACACACTTAATCTTGGTGGTACGTTATTAACTTTTGACACGTAAAATAAGTAAAATTACAATAAAACTTATTTTAAAAGTACTTATTCGTTTCGTAAACATAGAGATTTTTTTTGATTTTTTAATTCAAAATAAACGAATTCTAGGGATTGTCGTTTTTAAATAGCATAGTTTCTCAAAAAAAATTAATATTTTATAATTAAATAAAATACAATACCATAAATATGAATAAATACACTTTCTGATAATTTTCAGTTTTCACATAAATAACTTTTAATTTGAGCGCTACCACGATGTCTTGTACCTGTACAACTTAGAAATATTTTGATTATACTACAATATTCATAATTGAAAATTATAGCATAATTAAATCATAAAAAACTAAAAATACATTTTTTCTTAGTTTAGATTTCTATTTGTTTTTTTTTTAAACATATTATATAATATACATATATGTAATAATAATAACGATTTACTACTAATGGTGGATAATCTGTTTTTCCTTTGCAATCTTGACGAGGATTTAAAATGACACCTATAATCGCATATTATGCCAACCATGATGAAAATCTAGTATTAAACTCCATTATTAAACATGATAAATCAAATAATGAAAAAACAAAGTTTAAATTAAAATTAATAGATATTATAATGATGAAAAAAAAAAATATTTAATTAACTATCGCCACACAGCCCAGAGGCACAGAGGTAGAATCACAGAGGATATATTAATATCGTCCATTACCTAAACATATTGTATTAAATAACAGTATGTTTAACACAATATAATATTAAATAGTTATTAAACAACAATATATTTCTGTAGTACATGGATATGAGACATTTTACGCTTAATGTAAAATTATTATAATATAACAATATTTGGTTAAGTATAAAATTAAATCAGAGCGATAGAACACAATTAAAAAAATGTATACCTACACGGAACAACTATAAAATATTTCATAAGAATAATTTTAGAGCTAAGAATAACGAGCCAAAATTGATCTCTCGATTACTTAAAGGCTATAGCACTTAAATAATATAATATTTACAAATATTTAACAATACCTATTATGATTTTAGTCAATTTTTGTTTTCTTAGTATTCAAACTGTACGACTGTGCAAGCATTAAAACCTTCTCAGTAGAAAATCATTAATAATTAAAAAATATTGTTTTGAAGTAAAAATCAACGCAATCGTTGTACTTCTTCATAATAATTATATGATATATATATATATATAAACGAACCATATCTTTATTATCCCAGTTTTAAAGTATAATAAAATGTTAATATTCATAACTGTTAATTGTATGTAAAGAAATTGTAAGTAATACGTTCATTTCTTGTTGTATTTTATTATTATATTTATGTTTTTTAACTGTGTTGATAACTATAGCTCATTGTTTATCATTAAAACTGTACATTCATTTGTGTTCTCACAAAATGTATTAACTTATTGTTTTTCTTTCTATTTAATACTTTTATGAACAAAAAAAAAAAAAAAAAATGTTAAATAATGTAGTCAATACAATTTATTTATTCATTTAATTATTATGCAGTAGGTAATATACAGTTTAATCATTGTAATAGATATTGTTTCATTATGTATTTACCTAAACAATTTTTTTTATTTATTTTTCATTAAATCTCAATGCAATGTAAATAAATGTAATGTATATATACTACGAATAAACTTATTTTTAAAAAAAACATCATACCCACCACATTTAAATTATTGTTTAAACAACATACCGAGGTCATAACTGTTAGACTTGCGAGTTACAATTACTGTACAACTCACGTTGTCTTTTCGTGAATATTGGCTATCTAATCATTAAATTTAATAATAATAAGTGTTAAAATTATCTATATAAGTAACTTTTTAACTTTATCTAAGATGAACATACTACTTATATAGATAATTAGAAAAATGTTTCGAGTAGAAACTTTTTCAGTTTTCAATCAAATATTGTCATTACATTTATTTTTTTTTTTTTGATTATTTTAATTTACTGAAATTTACTTTGGGCATTGGAAACATCCACCATGATATAAAATATTCCAAATCAGTGCCGTGTAATTAAAAAAAATTGACCTTGCTCAAATAATTCTAGGTGACCTACCACCCCTAGTTATATCTACCAATTAAATGTCCTGTTTCGCTACTATAAATACCCTCCTACTCATATTTAAGGTGTTGCCTACTTGGTCTCTATAATGTTACATGTCACTAATTAATGTTAAACCGAAAATCAGGTTAATATCAATATTGTATTATAATATTTGTGTTTATTTCAGTGTTATCGTCTAAGAACTATATTAAAAAATATTAAATACCAAGCACGCACACACACACATCCGTGTAGGTATTGTGTAGGTAACATTTAGTGTCGCATTATGTCTTCCTCCTACATACAGCAGTTTACCATAATATCGACTGCGCTCTTTCCCATTCACTAATCGTAGAATGCTGTAATACAGTAAAAATTTTTACTGTGGGAATTGGAAACATCCACCATGATATAAAATATTCCAACTCAGTGCCGTGTACCGTAAAAAAATTGACGTATAATTCTAGGTGACCTACCACCCCTAGTTATATCTACCAATTAAATGTTCTGTTTCGCTACTATAAATACCCTCCTACTCATATTTAAGGTGTTGCCTACTTGGTCTCTATAATGTTACATGTCACTAATTAATGTTAAACCGAAAATCAGGTTAATATCAATTGTATTATAATATTTGTGTTTATTTCAGTGTTATCGTCTAAGAACTATATTAAAAAATATTAAATACCAAGCACACACACATACGTGTAGGTATTGTGTAGGTAATATTTAGTGTCGCAATTATTTCTTCCTCCTACATAAAGCAGTTATTACCATAATATCGACTGCTCTCTTTCCCACTCACTAATCGTAGAATGCCAAATGATCAATCAAAGTAAAATATTGTGCTAAATATTTACTTAAGTTTCAACTTTCAAAATAATAATATTAATCTGATATAATATAGGCACTGTACCTTAAGATTGATTATTTTCCCTTTATTCGGTTGTACATAATATCCATCTAAACCTGCTCTCACTTCAACAGGACACTGAGACACTTTACAATCAAACGCCTATTGTTAAAATGTATACATTTGTATGTACAATTTATCTGAATTTTATCTGGATTAAATGAGCTCATTCATTTATATTTGAAGGGGTTAGTTTATAAAGGTGTTAACTCACAATTTTGAAATTATTCAAGAGAACAGTTTTAGTGGTTTAATTATATAAACGTTTGGAACTTTTTAACTATTCAAATGCTAAGAAATTTTTGAAAACAAAAATTTTGTATTTTAAAGGCATAAACAATACTCTGAAATTTTATAAATTATAATTATAAATTTTATCTGTTAATAAAATAATAGGGGATTAATACAATAACGCCTTAAACCACAAAACAAGAACGACAGATTGTATAAATAATACCTTTATCAATTGATATCTCCATAAATATAAGTTATTTTGTTCTGATATTTGTATAGCCTATGTAATACGTCATGATCCATAATTTTATGAAATAAAAACGATTTTGAAAAAAGTGTTAGTTAATCCACGAACCACTTCATTTATGTAAATAAAATATTTATATTTATTAGTTATCTAGGTTCAAACTTAGTCATACGGGCTCAACATAGAAATAATAATAATTGTCAATGTAGCATAATTTAAAATTTCAAAATTATAAGATGCACAATAATATGTGCTTCTATTATGATATTTTGCACGCAGAGCGATCTCAAACTACAGTGGAAAGAAAACTTTAAATTACAATTGAATAACACAATATGGTAAGAAATGCATTTCTTTATTTTGGTGGCTGGTCTATTAGTTTGCTGACCTCGACCGTTCGTTAAAATAACTAATGATTTTAATTTAAATAGATTTAATCTACTAACCGACATTTAATGGCCCCAAAAGTTAATGAGTTGACACTGGCGCTGTAGCTGATCATCTGGTTGAACAAATAATAAATTGCATACTGAAAGCTTAATAATTTGGGAAAAGTTCTATGCCATTCTCCAACATACGCTACTCAGCCGTTACAATTTGTCAATATGTTATCAGATAAATTGTAAATCACGTACAATGAAACGAAGAAAAAAATTATGTATAATAATGCAACTAGACGATGTTTTAAATGCGTTATATAGTGTTATACAATGAACCTCAGCATAATATTACGTAAAATATCAAATTAATGTTCTTGGCCGCAACTATGTACCTATATTGCCTATACAATACACCGCATTATACATTATATTTACAAACAATATTGATATAATAACGTGTGTACACACAAAAATATTGTACACATTGTAAAATCAATACATTCATCGCTATACTCAGGGCCGTAGACACGGTTGAACCCCCTCCCCCCTTGGAAAGTTTATAAATTTATTTCAAATATTTAAAACTACTAATATATCTTATATATTTAAAAAAATTTTTTATCAATAATAGTTATTAATAATATTTTAGATGTTTGTGTTGTTATCGGTTATAAGTAAGGTATTTTGTGTATCGTCTAATGGTCGCAATGACAAATCACCATTACCATAACCGTTTTGTTACTGTGATAATTGATAATCTTATTATAATATGTTCATGTTGATAATACTGAAATTTAAGATAACATATTAATTAGGTATTATCAGTATTATAGTTAAAACTTTAAAAGTTAAAACCGTGCTAAAAAAACATAGATTTGAGAGAAATGATCAGTTTGGCCAATATCAGTATCAAGGTTCTTGACAATTTGAGGGAAAATGTAGATCATGAATTTAAAAAAATGTTCAAAGAAGCTCAAGTAATGAATGCCTTAAATTCAATTTTAATGTTCATTTTTTTAACTATAATTATATTTTTAAATAGAGATTGGCTGAGATGTTAGACTTTGAAATATCAGTCAAACAGCTGAAAAAGAGTCAAAATATTTTCAAAATTGTATGGTGTATAGGAAATGCTAATATAAACATTCAGTGAAATTTTCATGTATCTACAGTTATTCGTTTTTGTATTACAACAAAATAAGGAAATCGCTACATGATAAATCGAGTGAATATCCAATGTTGTAAAAATTTGAATTTCAAACGCTCATAAAAATTTAATTTGACTTTCTTATAGACATTTTTTTTTGATAAATGTAGATAATCTTATGAGGAATCTTGTATTACATTTTCAAATCTTAGATTTAAAAAGAAAAATTTTTACGAATTCTTAACTCAAAGTAATTTGCTAATTTTCGTGATTTTTCCATATTTTGTCAATTTTTGAACTTTAAATGCTTATAAAAAAATATTGTGACTAAGGATTTTTAATAATTTTCATCTGCCTTTGAAATAATATACAGGAGCCTTCTATTAAATTTTCAAGCTTTCGCAACCAACAAATAAAATTTTATTGATTTTTTAGAAAAAAAAACTAAAAAAAATGGAAAATAAAAATGTGCCTAAACAGTTCAAAATAAATCAAAATATTTTGAAAATGGTATCGTGTATAGAAAATGCAAATATAAACAACCAGTGAAAATTTCATGTATATACGTTTATTTGTTTTAGAGTTACACTAAAAACCAAAATCGATTTTTTGGAAAACCGATTTTGCGTAAAAATTCCCGTTTTTCCTTAATTTTTATGTTGTTTTTTCCCGGCGCTTGTGAAAACTACTGGGAAATTTTTACTTTTGACCCCCAAAGTACCAATTAGATTCACTTTCCTATCAGAAAAGCTACTGTTGAAGAAAATCAAAGCACTTTTACTGTCCTAAAACGTGATGACAGACACAAAAAAAAACAAAAAAATAAAAAAAAAACACACATCATGGTAAAATCAATACATTCATCGTTTCACTCAGAATCTAAAAGAAAAATAGATCTGATATTATAACTTATAAGACACTAAAATAAAGATATAAAAATATAAATAATGTGTTATTTTTTCTTAATTTACTATAACGTGTTATTATTATAATAAACCCCCCCCCCCCATATAAAATTCCTGTCTACGGCACTGGCTATACTCAAAATCTAAAATCACTGCGTATGAAAAACGAATCTCAGAGAAGGTGGTCTGGCATCCTATATTAGGTATAATACATATTTTTATATTTGTATGTGTTACTAACGTAATTTGTTTTACTGTAATGAGTAGGTAAATGAATGAAAAAAATATTAGAATGGGATTTAGGGGGATTGCATTTTTTTTCGTGGGTGAACGCTATTGACTATTGATATTTGATATCAACCGAATACCAGCATCTTTTTAAATGTATATATGTCTTATACTAAAATTATTCACAATAATATCATAAAATATACCTACTTAATAATATAGGCTGATGGTCAGTCTTCGCTCAGGATCGTTTTTCGTATGCATTGATATTTTATATCATTGAATTCAAATTTAAGACCATCCACTACAATGATCCATTTGGGCCACTTGTAACCAACTGTACAGCAGAGTGACATCTACTAACACGCTTTTTTAATATTCGTTTTGAGGCTACATTTTGGGGCAGTAAAAATGATTTGATGTTTTACATCAGCATCTTTTCTGATACTTGGTACGTCCTATTTGTTACCTACTTTGTGGGGTCAAGAGTAAAAAGTATTACAATTTTTAAAATGCCATTGAGTACAGTCGAACGTATAATATACGTAAAAGTGCCAAGTTATCTATGGTTGTCTATTAATTATTATATTAAAATATTTACCTGACCAAAAATACCCAACAAAAAATATTATTACAATACTTTATTGATATATATGATGCGTGGCCAAAACTTTGCTAGGGGGTAGTTATTACTTTGCATGGGCCCTCACAGGGGCATGTTCAGTGGAGAGCCCATTATTCTGTTGAAATAAATATAAATATAAATATATACAAATACACTCTAATAAGTAAAAAAAGAAACAATATTTTATTTTTCTATAGACAGTAATTTTATTGTGTACTCAACAAAATAAATGTAGTTTTACAATAATATTTATTATTGTTTAAGTACATCAATCAAAAGTTGTTTTTTTTTATATCTTATTATTTTTTTTTTTGTTATTTTACTTGATATATCTTATATTTTTTTTGTATTTTTTTATGATTTTCAATATATAATCGGTCCAAAGTGAAATATTTTTTTTTTGTTTTTTTACCTTGATATATCTTCTTATTTTTTTATTATATTTTATAAACCTATGACCAGATCAATTTATTAGATTTTAGGTTTCCGGTTAAATTTGTTCCGGTGACTAACAATATAATAAAATTAGGTAGTCCTTAGAGTATTGTGACAAACATCTATTATTGAAATATACTAACAGACAATAGTACAGACGCAGCACTCGGACCAAATGCAGACACCACCACACAAATCCTTAAATTCTTACTCAAAACTAATCTGTATAATAAAATTAAAAAAAAATTGTAATTTTAAATTGTAACTAATGGCCATTGTAGCTAAAAAAATAATATTAATAATAATTACGCATAGACTATTAATAATATAAAATTGATTTAGCTAAACAAATAATATAATTAGGTATAAATAACAATAGTTATAATATGTTTGAAACTCCCCTTCAGCATAATGATACTGTTGTTGGATATATAAGTTTGGGATACAAGTACCTACAATACTTAAGTTTTAAGCTAAGTGATATTTATCAAGAAAAATAAAACATTTTAACAAATGAAAATGTCATTAAAACGAATTAAATTAGAGTCCATATTTTCAGCTCATAAATATAATGTGAATTATATTCTTGACCCCGATATATTATACATTTATACTTATGTCACAACTGTATAATATACGAATGGAATTGTTTATTTTTAGTAGTTAAACATAATACATCGCGTTTATCTCTCCATTTGGATACGTAAACATTTTTGTTGCGTCTCCAAATATGATCACCACGTTTTAATTTTTTAGTGGTTACTTCCTTTGGGTTTCCTCTGCGATTGGACCTTAGAGTACTAGTTGTATGGGTTTTTTTTTTCTAATAGAATATTTTATAAAGTCACACTATTATAAAAATTGTCCATGTAAAGGCATATATATTTATTAATAGAAGATACAAATATTTCAGTTATTTCGTCGGTCCAAATTTGTTTAAAAATTTCAATTGGATTATTACGAGCATTTTCATTAATTTCTAATTTTATTCCTATCGAATCACTATTAAAACCAAAGTCTGGAATGTCTAAATAATTGTTCACCCATAAATTACTATTATCAACAGGTTAGGGTGCTATCACTTGAGCTTTCGGAAAACGATTCATCGGCTGATGGATCGTCTGCACTTGTTAATTCTAAGCTTTGTGATGGCCCAGCAAAATTAATATTAGTATTATTCTCACCTGGTCGATATTCCGGGTCGGCATCAGAATCATACACATTCGATATGTCTGATTCATCTTCAAAACTTTCATCTAAAAACTGTTCAATAGCTTTTTTAGAACTATTAGCCATTTTAAATTATAACAAAGTAAATAATTAACACGAAAATAATGACATAGGTACGCTTTGTCTGGCGTCCAAAATACGACTAAATTGTTATTCCGTAATCGTTTTCCGTCCAAACGTTTCAATAATAATATCATAATAAAATAATAATAATAATAATATCAAAACAAACAACATCCATATCAACATAAAAACAAAAATTCCACCAGAAAGTATAAAAATAGAACATGTCATATTCGGAATAATATTATTGTGTGATAATGTTACGTGCCCAAATATATGAGTATAAGTAATGGGCAAATGTAAACTGGGACCGAAGTTACCTTTTTTGTTGTAAACTCGGCCCGAGAATTTTAGGTAATAAAAATAGGTAGATATTGTAATCTCGGCCCGGAAATTTCAGATGGTAAAATAAATCGATTGTAAACTCGGCCCGAAAATGTCAGGTGTCAGATTCTATGGTTCCGCCTGAAATGTAGGCCAGTGCATCCGTTGAAACGTATTTAACAAAAAATGCATGTGAATCATTTCATGCGCATTTTAATTCAAGTTTTAATTCCACTCACCCAAATATAATATATTCCGTCATTTCAAAATTAAAAGAAGTACAAACAGAAACGTACATTAAAATCAACAGCCTAAATGGACCATTTAAATTCCAAAATATAAAAAAAAAAAGAACTCTCAGAAAGAACACTTATAAAATATAAAAATAAAGAAATATCAGTGAGTGAATATGTAAGATACATGGCGTTTTACTTAAAAAACTAGATTTATATATTATTATACTAAAATTGTTCACTCATTATTTACACTACAATTTTACTTATATATTTTTTTATTATATTTCTACACATTTTTACACTTATACATTTATATAATTACATTTATTATCAATATTATAACATTTTAATTACATTTTTCTTTTAAATAACGAATTTCATACTATGAATAATAATATGAAAATGAAAACAATTTTTGAAGGATAATGAGAACCGCCTCCTCGTGGTGTCCTCTGGGTAATGCTAAATGTTTCTCAAAAATATTACAAGAAAAATGATGGTTTTTACACCTAAATCATTTTTACCTGAAAAAAATCGGGGCCGAGTTTACATCTAAATAATTTTGGGCTTATATCGATTGCGCCGAAATTACCTTTTTACCTGTAAAAAATCTATCGATTGCGCCGCGTATCAACTCCGCCGAACTTTTTTACGTATTGATTCCGCCGGTTTTCGATTACCCCGAACTTTTTTACTTTATACAGTAATAAAAACATTTAAAAGAAATGTTTACATTTATGTTAAAATATATTTTATTTCATTAGTAGGTACACACTATAACTTACTGTAATTTGTATTTAAATCGTAACAAAATAAGTTGAAGTAGAATAATACACGAACAATGAACAAAAAAATAAATTGAACTTTAAACTGTTCAACTGTATCTATAACATAATACTATAGGTACACAGCTATATTTATTCCAGTGGAAATCGCTTATTATCGCAACGGACAACAGTTTTTATATCTTAATCAATATTATAATCTATAAAAGGTTTATGAAAAAAAATATATTTTATTTCATGTAGGTACCAATATACACCTACATACAATAAAAATAAGTACAAGTCTTATCGATCATAATTCATGATCTTAAAATATATTGATCACTAGGTTCTGCAGTGTTCAAATAATAGACATTTAGTGACCGTTGTAGTCTTGTGCGCGTCTTGTGTTACACTGTGTCAAAATTAATTTTGAAATTGTTTATAGTGAACGGAAAAATCAATTAATCTTATATAAAAAATTTAAATTTTATAACAAAGCGTAGGTAGGTATGTTAAATACTTAGACGCTAATAAATGGCAATGTGTCAATAAAAAGTGCACCTTAAAAACGTATGTTGATCTTGACATGAAGATGACTAAGTGTACCCTAACCTATACTGTTAATTAAAAACAATTCTGTATAATATGATACTTTGGTTATTGTTTAATAAACAGTCGGATGAATCAACATAAATAAATAACTGGCGGAATCGATAGCCAGCGGAATTGATATTAAAACGGCGGAGTCGATAAAACCCCATAATTTTGACCAGAAAAAAACCCGGGCCGAGTTTACCATCGACCTTTTGGAAATGTGTTTTCCCCCTACGTAATGGGTCAATCTTATTTCTAGTTTCGTATAATAACATTGAAAACAGTACTGTATGAGCAGTAATGCCCGATTTCGTTGGTTTTCAAAATTACTGTTATAGCAGTAGTGAACAATTACATAAAAATTGAAAAAAATTGAAATTACTGCTATAGCAGTAACTGTCCGTAAACGTGTTAATAGACTAAGGAATTAGAAACGTATACTGCGACAAACCGTTGATGTGGACACCAAACACCGTGGATGAGTATATTTGTTTAACACTCACTATATTGATTACCTATATACATTAAATAAATAAAATATTCATTAATCGTAGTAAAGTCAACTATACGATGAGACGATCGCACTACATGATTAAAACTATTGTGTATATGCCACGTACCTACTTATCTTAAGTTTAGTTTAATATTTATTTATTTACTAAAGTAAACGATTCAAATATAATTTTCATATTTATTATTTAATATCGAAAGAGTACCTACATTATAGTGAAATGTCTAAAGACTATATAAAAAAGATATAAAAATTAAGTTACATGTAATAGTGGAACGTTTGAGTTTTTTTTTTTTACTTTGGAAGAATCACGAGATTTCGAAAGATGCAGAAACAAACTATAATGTCGTACCTTGTAAGAATCATAAATATCTTTATCAATAGTCTTTCGAAATTTAAACGAAAGAGAACAATATTTGATTAGTGATTACGTTAGGGAAATGTATTGAGTGTTCACGAAAAAAAATCGATATTATATAACGACATTATAATATTATCGAGCCATCAACTTTATAATATTCTTAACAAAGCCATAAAAATTATGTTTTCATACATTCTTACAATGCCAAATTCATTTGGACAAATTCATTTGCGAAATACACGGAAACAATACAACTGACAAAAAAAAAATGCAATAGTATCCCATGTCTCCAAACAAAAATACAGCACAATAATCGACAAAAAAAAAAACATAAGAATAATCACACAGAATATAGGTATGGCAAATTCTCACTGGTTAAAACAAAACCATAAATTACGTAAAATAAAACAAAACATAAATCCTTGGCCACGATATAAAACCTCAAGAAAAACAGAAATAATAATAAACCGACAGAGAATAATCGGCCACACACTCTTACACGTTGACACCTCATGAAAAACCAATAGGGTAGGCAAGTTAATGGAAATAATTAACTGTGAAAAGTCAAGTTAGTTCAATTCAATGGCCTTCAGTTAAGTTAAAAGTTGACAAAGAAAAAAAATTTAACCAGATAAGTTTAAAGTTGAGATAGAAAATAAAATTTACTTATCTCAGTTAAGAAAAAGTTAATTTTTTTGAGGGTACAATGTTTTTAAGTCATACACTACCATAGTATTTTGTTGTTGTACACAAACATTTACAAGACGTTTCGCACTGTGTAAAAAATTAGATTATTATAGTATATAATTCGAAAATAAATTACCGAAATCGTAAAAAAAGGTCGACGAATCAGTATAATGTCTAGTTCATGACTCAAAAATTAAATTATCTTAACTGCATGACAATGATAATTAACTATAAAACGTTGAGTTACTAGCTAGTTTAGTTATTTTAATAAGTTAACGAGTTAAAAACAAAAATAATTAACTAGTTAAGTAAAAAAATTACAAAAAAAAAATAACTCTTTAACTTAACTTTAACTTTTCGACAAGTTAATACTCCCCGCCTCTGTTAAAAACCAACCACCGACGGAATGCACCTCATGCCGATAGTTACCCTCGCAGTAAAACACCTGATGACCCAATCCGGATCGAACAAAGAAGAAAAGAAAAACATAATATGTATGTATCTCTCCATCTATTGGGCGTATGGTAAAATATTTTATGCAGATTGTATACAAATTAAAATAAATATGACAAAAAAAATTTTATTTTTAAAAGCTGTTACAAAATGTATTTTTAAGAATACATAAATTTTTTTTGCGTCTTTACATGATTTGTAGTCAAAATACAGCTTTGATTTTCATATATTATAATATAATATATTATACTCAGTATGTACAATCATATGTTTATTTTTAGTTTCATTGTATCTACTTAATAATAATATACGAAATCGTGTTTTCGAATAATAATTTATTGCTTGTATTAAAACCTAACCTACACCATAGCTGATCATAATAGTGAACAGGGGACGGAGTGGCCGAGCGGTCTAAGGCGTCGGTTGCGACGCAGCCGGCGCCGGTTCGATTCCTTGGTCACGGGCGGCATTTTTCTTCGGGCAAGTCGTGGTGTCTAGAGAACAAGTCCCCCCCCGGGCATGGCAGATGCCTACGGATGCCCAATCAAAAATTCTGCCAAACACAAACATACATTTTAATTCAGTAGGTGTAGGCATAATAAAAGTTGTATAAATGTATTTTTGGTATTATTAGGCTGCTGTAAGGTCAATTTATGAGAATCTTTGTATTAAATTGTTGGGTTTTTTTGTCAGAATATTAATTTTATAGTAGGTACCCACTACATAACATAGTTGATCAAAAACCATTTACAATGAATGTTAATACTTAATAGTTAAAAGCTATTAACTATCCATTGTTTGTATTTATTCGTTGATTATTATAATTAAGACTTTAATATTAGCAGTAATCGTGTGTTCGATTCACAAATTGTTTTTTAACTATTCTTAATTTAATTTACAATTATACTTTTGGCATTTATCCCCAAGCGATCTGTGACTAATCATTTAATGATAAATTTAATAGTAATTACATTACAATTGGTTTATATAAATTAGAATAAACTGCTTCCAGCTTCTAATTCAGTCTACAACTGTTTTACAACCTTATTTTATATTTTTAATTTTTAAAATGCATTCTACCGCCTTAGACATTAGACCTTAGACACACATTTTGGACCCCGCACAATAAAGTGCTTTAAATATTCTATTTATATCTATATTTGTTCAGAGTGTTACTGCTGGCCGCTACTCACCTCAAGATTTCAGGTCATGGATATTTTTTGTTTTTGTTCAAGCCCATAAATCATAATATGCTTATCGTAACCATTATTACAGCTGATTGTAACTATATATATTATATTCTAATGAATGAAAAAATATAATGTCAATTTATTATCCAATGTTATATATTATATATTATTTAATATAACATTACTATAATGTATAGTTTGTCAGATAAAAATTTACTATTAGGAAAATGGCTAGCGTAACAAAAATTACACTATAATTAATTAAGCTTAAAATTTTACAATTATGTGTTTTTTTTTAAAAAAAAACAATTTTTTGTGCGTTTTTAAATTCGAGCGTATATTCACAATACATTTTTTATGAGCATCTAAAGTCAAATTCACGAAATAATGCAAATCATTTTAAGTTAGAAATTCATAAAAACTGTCTTTTTATCTCTAAGATTTTGAAATTGAAGTCAAGATTCCTTAGAAGTTTTTCTACATTTGACCAAAATGGAACGGTTTCCTTGAATGTTATCAAAAACTGAATAACTAGGTAAGTACTTAAAATTTATACCAAATGTTTATTTTATCAGTTTCTATACTTGATAAAATTTTCAAAATATTTTGACCCGTTTTAGTTGTTTTCAGATTTTTTTTTATTATTACTGATCAATTCGCTTCAACGACATTTAGCGTATACAGAAGTATTCTTTTTTTTTTATTACAATTTAAATGTTAATATTAATATAATATTGTATTATAGTTTATAGAGTTCTGAATGTTATTTAAATATATTATATTGTGTACTCAACAGTCAACAAGTATTATCGTCATCGTAGACACAAATGACAGCTTGTCCGGATTCGACAGTCAGACTCTACAGTGGATCGATAAGTTGGTAGGCAAAGTACTTACTTTTACATAAACACAATGTGGGGTTCATAGAACAATAGTTATAATTATAATTATTATTTTAGTTTCTGAGCCGAGAGATGAACGTATTGATTTAAAAACAATGTGTGGGTGTTTTTAATTCCTTTTTCTGTCTGTTGGGGCAGAAAAAATGTCACCACACCGGTGTAAACATAATATACTTTAACTTGGACAAAGCCATCGATATATTATTTTATTGAGATTTAGTACGTGATAAAAAAATTGTTAGTACCTGCACGTGAACACAATCGTGTTCAGTGGGGCCATTGTTATGTTTAAATAAATAAAAACCGTACTATTTTATGTGAAAAACAAGAAACAACATTTTATTGTGCAAACAGAATCATTTTATTAAATCATCATAATTTAACGAAAAATCATTAAACAATAATAATTTATGCTAAATGAATGTGTGATTTACAATTTTGATGATTATTATGCCAAAAAAATTGAAATACAATACGACTAAAGTTTCAAAAAACAATAAATATAATTACTCTAATGAAAAAAACAAGACGAGGCCACGTGGGGGGGGGGTGCGTGGATGGCGAGCGGGTGGTTAAGTGAGTGGTGGCCACTGGTCACCTCTGCGGCATTCTCACTGCGGGGAGGACGAGTGTCGGGGGGGGGGGCATTGCTCTGGACGCGAAGACGACCATGGCCACGATGGTTAGCGACCACGGCAGTTGGCGAAGAGCGGCCAGTGCGCTATGTCGTGCGCTTGACGGTACTGCAGGCGCTGAAGACGACCAAAGCTCGACGAATGTCGGCTGGTGGGATCAGATCGCTGGACGAAAAAGGGACAGAATCGGGGACAGCATCTCAACGCGCCTCCGCCCTGATACTCTCCGTGGCCCTGGCGTCCCGCCGGCACCGGATCTGCCGCAGCCGATGGCCGCGCCGTGGAGTCGAACTCTGAAACGTTTCGTTTCCGGTGCTGCTGACTGCCGCCGTGTTCCTGTATTTACAGTTACTCACCCGCCGTCACCTCAGTGCGGTACCCGTCGCCGCCGTCACGAGTCGTCTTCGTGCAGCACTGCGCACCAGTCGTCACTGCAGGTACCGTCGGGCCGTTAACCAGCTCCGTCGTCTCGTCGTCGTCGTCGTGTCGTCGTCGTCGTCGATCTCGGACCGAAGCAGCAGGTCGCCCGTCGAGCCGAAGCCAGAGGATCTCGAGTGTCGGCCGAACCCCAGCGCGCGACGTCCACGATCCCGTCGCGCTACAACGGCTGCAGAACAACAGCTGCAGAATACGCGTACGGCCTTCGTAATACCTCTGCAAGCAGCTGAGACAATTCTCGCCGTCCTCCTGCGTGGTGTTTCAAGCGTGACACCCGGTTCCAGCCAGCCGATCAACTCTCCAAAAGTGTTCCTGACCTCCGGTCCCCTCACGTCCGGGGTGACGTCACTTCGCTCCTCCTCCGCTTCCTGAGCCGTCGGCGTGACGACCACGTCGTCTTGGATCGTTTCAACCGGTCCGGATTTGGAACTGTCGTCCGGTTGAGTGATGTCGTACGCGTAGTCGCCGCCCCCATACTGTGTCACGTAAAACAAAAGGCCCTCAAGATCACCGATAGCATGTTCCTCGTCGATATTGTATAGTCGTCTTCGTCTTTCTTCCATTAGTTCGTAATCGATGTAGTTAATGATCTTGGCTAAGACGTCCTTTGTGATTACTTCGATTTCGTGGGCCGTTTCGTTACTTTGTGATTCAGCCATTTTCTCTGGTAAATTGAAAATGAGCCTATTCCGAATTTCGTTCTAAGCCGTCGCCGATGATTTAAAACAGACATCGTTCATTAGTAGCCACCGAGTAAGCATCATATCATATTAATAATCGACCAGCATCGGCTGGATTTCGGGCACGATTATTTTTTCAAACACCATTATTTGTACTATTATTGATATACCAGTAGTATACTGTTCTACTGTACTTACGTTACAACGCAGAGGTATACTATAACCTCCTACAACAATAAAACACCTTCTCATTCACAAAGTTAAGCATAATATATTAAGCACTACACTAATTCTCATTGAAAAAATAAATAGAAACACAAATGAAACCAGATAATAACAATAATATAAATATTCTAGAGTATGGAACATGAACGGCTTCAAAAAAAATGTACGAAGAAATCACTTTATTAATACGAGATCACAATCCAGACATCATATGCGTCCGAGAAACAAATTTCAAAAACGACAACCCAACTAACTTAGCTAATTATGACGGTTATAATAAAAACAGATTAGATAGTGGCCACATAATATGTCAAAATAAATTACCCAAGCAGTCAATTAAATATATCTACAAATATTGAAGCGATAGTGATAACAATTAAGTTAACAAACAACGATATAAACATAATATGCAAATATGCAATATATATATTTACCTAATCAGAAGCCATTCGCCGTCACGGGTATTAATAATAAAATAAAAACAACTACCGCATAACCATTCGTAATAGGTAGTAGGAAATCTCAATAAACAAAACGTAATATGGGGCTCTGACCAAACTTATCAAAGGGGTAAAGTTATAGAAAAATATATTAACATAATATTATTAAATAACACTGAGCCCACAAGACTCAATCCAATAAACGGTAACATATCAAACATCGACCTATCATTTGCAAACACAGCACCAGCCCAAAGAATCGATTGGAACGTAACACGAAATCTAACCAGCAGCGATCATTTTCCTATAACATTAGGTACCTCGGTCCGACCACTCAAAAAATGAATCATCAGCGAGAGATGGAAATTTAAAAGACCCAAATTGGACCCTATACACTGAATTATTAGAACTAGAAATAGACAACATAAAAAATAAAGCCACATTAAACATATAGACAGCATAGTAAAATCTTTCACGGACGCAATAACAAAATCAGTTAAACTTTCTGTAAGAAAAAACAAGAGCAAGTCAAAGTAACCGAAGGTTCCATGGTGGAACGACGATATCAAAAACGCAATAAAATCAAAATATAAGGCCCTCAATATTTTCAAAAAAAAAAAACAAAAAATGTAAATAATTTAATAAATCTAAAAAACATAGGGAATATACAAAATATATAATTAAAAAACGATTTATGGATGACTTTCACTAATAATATAAACGAAAAAGCAGATACCAAACTTACATAAAATAAAATACGTTAGGTAAAAGGGCTTAAAAGAAACTACAAATTAAATCTAATTGATGAAAATATTGGCAGCAATAATTTGATAAGTAATACCTAATACAAACGAAATATCTGACAAATTAGAAAAATACTTTAATTCTAACAGCAATGATAGGTTCCTCTCAGTGGCGTATATACGATTTTTTTTTACTATGGGCCAATTTATCACTAGTCAAACATAGCACGACTAACATAGTAACATAACCATAACCATACATTTTTTAGGGAGCTTGGTGGTTATAATTATGACATATTATACGCAATACAAATACAAATTGCGCAATTTAATTTTATTATTATCATGTAAAATTAATTTTTTAATTCTTTTTAAAAAAAATATTGACAGTTTCATAATATATTGTTTATAAATATTTTAATGTTATCTTACTATGAATTTAACATCAGTCATCAAAGCAAGTCCTAATAATCTAACATTACCTTGTTGATTCTTCAAAAACGATTTTAATCAACCGGCTAAATTAATCATGGTTGAAAACTGTAAACAGTGTAGATATACAAGCAATAATGCTTTAATTCAACTTGCAATTTAACTATGGGCTCTGGCCTAGGGGACTCCCCCCTATATACGCCACTGGTTCCTCTTACAATCCAGACTTTATCAAAATGAAAATCGACAAATAAAATATACCTGTTACCAATTATATCATTGACCACAATAATGAAAATCAAGCACAAATTAATTCAATGATAACTACTGTCTGCTATGGACGAGATATCATACATAAAAAAAATGTAAAGTTTAAGCCCAAGACCAGACGGAATCGCATTTATATTTATACACAATGTTGGTCCAAAAACTCAAATTTTACTACTAAAAATAGATAACACCATTTGGTGCGACGGATCTTACCCGTCAACGTGGAAAAAAGACTTAGTCATTCCTATATTAACAAACCGGGAAAAGGATATCGGCCAATAACTTTGTTAAACACAATGTGTAGTCCTGGAAAAAAATTGTCAATTCCAGACTTAGTTGGTTCCCAGAAAAAAATAAGTACCTACCTAACTCCGAAGTGATTTTAGAAAAAATCGTTCCACTTATGACGAATCCCGGAATAAAAATCCCCCGGAAAAAAAATCCCCGGAAAAAAAAACCCCCGACGAACAACCCCGGAAAAAAAATCCCCGACCCTAGGAAAAAAAATCCCCAAACTACAATATTACTCACAACCTCATGCAAATGGTTGAACAAATATTTTTTAAACGTTAATTATAGTATCTATAATTACGTGTTCTTCTTTTGGCAATTCTAATAATATTGCATGTGGTACATTACTCACAGACTCAGCAAATATTTGACTCGGTGTTGCATGTGATATTTGTGCTTTTTTCTTCGTTGTATTTTGTAATTTTAAAGCAGCGACTGCATTTTTATTAGAATCATGTACATGGTCATGATCAAGACCAATAAATATTGGATTTTAAATATTTAAACTAGTCTTAAGTACACTCGGACATTTTAAAGAGCTAAATTTAGAACATCGCCAACGTAAAAAATTTGAACACTCTTTTTGAAAATGATAAATAAAGCCGATGTGCGTAATTTTAGGTTTTTTACCATTAGTTTTTAAAATTTCCAGCGTTTCCATAGCGTATTAGCGTAGTCGTTTTGTACTTGTGTATCGTGTAATATTAAATTTGTAGCTAAATTTGTAGCTAAGATAACGAGTATCCAAATTATGTTCGTGAGCCCATTACAGATTAGATAGGTAGGTGTAACCTTTTACCTTATATTATATATTATCAAAGGTATATACTAAACCGCTTATCGTCAAAATGTCACAGAAAACGCAATATTTTATTTCGGGGATTCAATTTTTACAGAATTATACCAACATAAAATATATAGGTACCTATATTTTGTATAATATTTTTGTATACTATGTTTTACTAAGTTAAACTGTATTATTAATTGACGTATCGATCATTCTAAATATTTTTATAATTTTTTTAACAATATAATATAGTATATTATATTATAATAGAATATAATATACGTATTTGTCATTAAATATTAATTATAGATACTAATTAACGTTCAAAATATATTTGTTCAACCATTTGCATGTGATTGTGAGGAATATTGTAGCTGGGGATTTTTTTTCCTAGGGTCGGGGATTTTTTTTCCGGGGTTGTTCGTCGGGGGATTTTTTTTCCGGGGATTTTTTTTCCGGGGGATTTTTATTCCGATTACCCTTATGACAACCTCACTACAAATTACAATATAAGAAGAATCTGATTCTTTTTTTATAATTTTTTTTTACCAGAGCTTTTACCAACTATTTCAACGAGACCTCTGACTAATCGTTTGTTAATAAACTAATTGTTTAGTTTACTACAATAGCGTTAAATATTTTTACTCTTAGATTTCAATAGTCTTACTACTAATAATTATTGTATTTTTAATCTAAAGTTAGTCTAAACATGCTATAAACTACCTATGTGAATATGCCTACTTTACTCCCAAGTTCCTAACTACAAAAACCATTGTACATTTACTATTATTGGCTGTGATCGACACTTTAATTTTAATAGTATTTTGAAATGAATGTAATAATTTGTTGAAGGTACACCTACATTTTGTTTTAATACAACAATTTTTCATACACTTAACCCTCTTCGTCTATTTTTCGTTGTGTTCAGATATTTTCGTATTTGACTATGTATACTGCAATATCGGATACATGTAACATAGGTAAATTCATAACAACTTTACTCTTAGGGAGAATAAGGTGGCTTTGTGCTTG
Organism: Macrosiphum euphorbiae; assembly: GCA_949089665.1. Taxonomy (NCBI): domain Eukaryota; kingdom Metazoa; phylum Arthropoda; class Insecta; order Hemiptera; family Aphididae; genus Macrosiphum; species Macrosiphum euphorbiae. The sequence goes on from CARXXK010000005.1 coordinate 33,197,551, forward strand.
CGAAAGGAACTGAGAACCGAGGATGCTGCAAGTTGGTTGCGGTGGGGTACGATTCGTTTTGGATAGTGAGCAACCACTTTCTGTCGACGAACTGTCGGAGTGTACTTGCGATAAGCTAAAATTTAATTATGGACAACATTGAACACTTCAGTCTTCACTCTTCAGAAATGTACCTATCTACCTATTTGGACCACACAAATCGCTGGGCAAACCATATTATATTTTTTGGAAAAATGTAAAACAGTTTATATATTACCTACTAGCTCTATTACCTGGGGTTGGTTTGGGATACAACTCGAGGTGGCAATCCAGTATCCTCCTGCGACGCATAGAAATAAATAATTTGAATTATTATTAAACTTAAACGTTTATTTTTTTCAATACCTGCCTAAGTTTATTTTTATAAACATTTGTTATTAGTGATTGTTTTCTTTAATATTATGATAAAAGTATACGGTATACCCATTAATAACCTGCCAATTTAAAAAAACTTTATATTAATAGGCATTTAATAACGAATATACTGAAAAAAAGTTGGGCAAGTGGGTACCGAACTGCTGTACGCAATGGGTGCCTAGATGGGTCGCTGTAACGGATGTGTTGAATTTGAATTAAATGATGTAAAATCATTGCATACGAAAAACGATTCCGAGTGAAGAGTAATATTGGTAAGTTTATTTTATAATATTTTTGTTATGTATTAAAGTAATTAATTGTACTAATAGACATGAATCATACAATAGGTTTAGTAGTTTTAAATGTTTAATTAATTGTTGCTAAACAAATCGCATTATAAAACGTCATTGCGTGTGTATACAACATAATAAGATACTTTAAAAGTTTCAAGTACCCACGAATATTTTTAAATTACAACAAAATAACTAAAATTATTATTCATCTTTGAATATCTAATTTCGTCCAAACTCCAAATTTAAACTTAAAATATCTATAGAAACAACTGTGTTTGTATTCACCTAAACATTTTTAATTTTCGATTGTGTATGGACACTGTTGCACGAGTACCTACCCTAAAACTGATAAGACACAATTTAAATTGTATAATAATACGTAGGTACATAATTATGCAAAAATTAAAATTTAAGTTGGATGTACCTATATATCAACTCCAATATTACACAATTCGAATAACTTAAGTACAGCGGTATTACGGTGTAGTAATAAATTATACATTATGTACAAATAAATATTGCAACCAAATTTACTTCCTTGTAAGTATTCGTTTATTCTATTCTAAGTTCCGAACAATATTTCATCGAAACAGAATATTTAATACTAATAAATTCCATGTATAATTAATAATTAATATAGATACATTTATAGTACCTATATATGTACCTAGTACTTATACTATATATTAACATATCATATAGGTACCTAGTTAATTAACGCAATATTATATATTTTAAACAATAAAGAAAATCAATCAACATTCATAAATATACTTATATAGGTACCTACAACCTACTGTTAACAGTTTATTTCGCACAACCACAATGCAGCTAATGAGCAATATTTATTGTAATATTGTTAAATATCAAGTGATGGCGCAACTGGTAAATTGTAAAAATAATTGTTGTGCTGGCGAGTGCTTGAAATGAGGCATCAGACATTATCGCTATTACCTACCTATAGTATAGGGCAGGGGTCTCCAAACTTTTTTATTCAAGGGCCACAAAAAAAATCAAATGCTCTTAGCGGGCCAAAAGTTTATGAACACATATAATTTTTAATTTTATGATAATATAGGTAAATAAATATGTTTACTTTATATTTTTGTATAAAATATTGTTTACTTTACAATATACTTAAATAAAAATAAATAGGTATAAATATAATATAATATAAATACATTTTTTATCGTATTTACATATGCGGGCCACGGGCCGGTTAAAACTTGTTGGCGGGCCGTAGTTTGGAGACCCCTGGTATAGGGTGATGGCGTAGACTATGCAAAAATGGATATTTGTGCCTCCAAGTGAATGGTTTTTTTTTTTTTTTGTATGTGCTTTACAGTGAAAAATATTGCACGCCACTGCCATTGTAAATAATTTTTATTAAGAGAGATGTCGGCACACTATTTGTTTTCTCTATGTGACCGCAACACAGCACGTTTGCGATCAGCAGAACCAAACTTGTGTTGTTAGCTGAAGTATATTAGAGAGAATTGACCTATCATCGACCTTAAAGTTAAGAACATTATATAATATTGTGTTCTTACGTTGGCCATTTTAAATATTTCTATTTTTACGCGAGTGTAAAATACTGAAATGTTACCAACAATTTAATAATGATTAATGCTCATACCTTGCTTTAGAATTTAAATATCATAAATAATGATCCAACCTAAAAACACATATTATTATAACATAAAATTCGATAATTTACTCTATTACTAAAGCTAGCAACACACACGGTATTGGTTTGGCTGAAAACAAATTTTCTATGTGGGTCAGAGAAAGACAAGAAATAATGCGCTGACATCCTTTTAATAACAATTAGAACAAAATATATTATATCCATTAAAAAAATAAATTAATAATACAATTATGTTGTTTATTTTAGTTATATTTCTCAATCTCACTTATAAATTACTTCTTAATTCGACCACATTTTAGTTTATAGTTATACAAATTGCAAAGGTAAAACTTATGATTAAAAAGGTAATTTATATTTTTAGAAGCCAAAATATTTTTTTAAAAATACAATTAATTTCTCTTTTCCTTTCAGTCAAATGGACTTGTTTACAGTATATATTTAGGAATATCTTTATTTTACAATAAACTAATAAACATAATATAACTGTATGTATAAGTATAAACATTTTGTCTTTTATGATTAAAAATTATGAATATAATTGAATACAATAAGTGTAATTACTAATTTGTATTTGAATATAACAGCTATTACATTTTTGAACTATAATATAATAAAATCATGGATATAATATAAATATATATTATCATATTTATATTTATATAATATAATAATAAACCACAGCATATTATTAAGCCATCAAACATAAAACTCCAAAAATTTCATAAAATAATAAAAACTCAATAATTTTACAAACAAAGAGATCAAAACTAATAATAACAAACTAAATATTTGATAACCATAAATCATTTGAATTATTCACTCAAATTAATAAAGTCAATATTTATTATTAACTAATGAACATTCATTTGAGCACAAGCAGTTTTAATAATTATAGCCATACTATAGTTATAATTATTAATTCGTCTTTCATATAAAACAATAGGCGCTTGTATATCATCATACCCCAGAAAAAAGCCTGTCTTAGTATTATGTGTAGAATGTAGATGGTACTTCTATATACGTGCTGGTGGGAACATATAATATAATTCAAATAGGTATGATAAGTTCTTGCCCATTGCGCCTCCTGACTCTTGTCACCAAACTCAAGGTCTTATGGTGCAGCTAAACTTGTAGGGGTGGAAATATGGAAATAGATAGTCCACCAAAAAATGCCCTTTAAGGATTGGGGGGAGAATTGGGTAAGCGTATACCACCCTTTGGGTAGATGGGGGTAAATGTTGGGTGTAAGGTTGCCAGTTACAGTAGTTAATCCCTACGCAAATCTGCTCTGGCCACAACACACTACAGGAAGCACTTATTAAACCATTTCATGAGCGTGATGAGATTAAATATAGTTTATTAATATTAGATAGGTACCTAATAAATAATAAAATTACATTTTCCATGTTTTTTCTGGATTACAGTAACACACAAGTACCAAACAAAAATACTTAACTATAGATAAATGTTAAATGTGTATGGCATTAGTTTCATTTTTTTTTACCATATCATTATCATCAACATTCAAATATAAACATGAAGTAACAGATCGTGTGTTAGAAGGTTGTAATTTGACAGGGATAACAGTTAAATTTTCCAACTCTTGAGCTTGAGATTGATTAACAATAGCAGTGCTTATACACGATACTGTTGATTCTGAGGCAACATTAGAAAAAGGAGAAGTGTGTCTTGCTCGATTCTTTTGTCTTTCATTCATATTGATGTTACGTAATTTCTTACAACAACGATATGGATATGGACCATGATCATAATCTGACCCAAATACTGATAAAAGTGATACTAAGAAAAAAGTTGAGTAGAACCAACTAATAAACATTATAATAATCAAAAAAATGCCAAGCTGAGCATACGGTAAAACATCTGAAGGCAACATGAATGCTCCACTAGCACCAGTTGTGATTGCACCCATTAATGATGGACAAGCCATTAACGACAATGCTTTTGAAATGGCTGTTGCTCTTGGTGAATCTTCACAAGCCAGCTGATACTCAATAGTATAATGTAGACTAAAATCAACAGATAAACCAATAGCTACAGATGTAGCGATTGATTCCAAGACGTTGAGATGCCATCCCATCAAAACTAACATAGCAATTGTAGTGCATATAATAAAAAATATGGTGAGCACTGTAATTACAGTTAATGAAATACTTGTAGTTACGAAGAACATTATGGTAAAAGCAAGAAAAAGTGCAATAAAAGCTGACGTTATAGTGTCTTCAATTAATGTCATTTGAAGATCATAGAAGCCAAGGTGACTGTAAAACCAACCGTTTCTGAGGCCAGGCGGAGCAGTTTCCATCATTTTAGATGACCACGACTCAACCTAAATTATAAACAATCCATTTTAACATAATAAACACAACAGCATTGTTAGTAAACAATTAAATAAAGTCAAAATCAAATTACTTGTTTATAAAAGAGTTCCATATCGGTATAGGATGTTGTAAAAATAAAATTACTTTCAAACTCTACAACAACAGCTTTTATGATTGGCATGAGTGTTTGGTTTTCTGAATGAAATAATGGATTTGAAAACTTAGGTCCAGCTGCAGAAGGGACAAATATGGAAACTGGTGTATTATATACAATGTACATAGCTTTCATAATACAGAAATGAAATATATTTCTCGGATATGGAAACTCAAAAGAATTACAGCATGGCCATCGATCTTTTTCAAGATTATTTACACAAGCATGACCCATCCACTTAACAAAAGTTTCCATAAAACAATTTGTCATTTGTGGTCCACCAACAGCTCGATAGAAGGGTTGTAAACGTAAATTTGCACAAAACTGCAATAGCCAACTTTGTGATTTTGGATGTGCTATATCAAAGTTTGGATCATAAACTAAACTTCCGTGATCTTCTGGATCCAAATGATTACCTGTATCATTGGGAAACACGCCCCAGACAAAGCGCAGTGGAACACGATTTTCTGGATTATTATCAATCTAAAAAATTTAAATTTAATTAATGTTATGAATATTGTATTCACATTTTAAATAATAACTATTTTTGTATTATAGTTAACTTACCCTTAAAATTCTTTCAAACCAGAATTGATTTTTATATACCAAATCATATTGTTCAAATGGGTGAGACTCTCGAAACAACTGAAATTCCACAGATTCTGGTAGTTTCATGCCTGGCCATATCCATATTATAGTTACACTCAAAATACCCAGTATGCAAAATAATATTATCCACACCCAGCGAAAGCGAAACACAATTTTTAATAACCATGCATTAAAAGAAGTTTGAATTCCACGTAACATTTTCTCCATTGAAAGTAGTTTATTAACTGGCCCAACTTCAAATAACACAATATTGTGCCTGTGCTTTGAGCTCAAAAGTACAATACAGGATGGTAGTAGACTTACAGTTATTAACAAATTCACAAAAACTGCCATAGCTGAAAAAATACTTAAAAAAATAATAATAATAATAATAATAATAATAATTAGAATAACATAATATTTTTTATTAAATATAATTTTAATAAACATACCTAAAACAACTAATTCCATTTATAGCACTGAGAAATGATGAGGCAAAAGCACAAAATGTTGTTGTTGTGGATAGTGATATAGATAGTAATGAATGTTTTAATGTCTTAGAAATGACATCAATCAAAGAACCAGCCTGGTCATTGAGCTTGATTACTTTCCACACATCACACATGATGAATGATGAATCTGCACTGACTCCAATAAGTACAATTATGGCAAGGACATTCATGAACGGAAAAAAATTTATTTGAAACACAAATGTATAAATAAAATAGGAAACGGATAAGGAAAATAGTATATTCAATAGGGTCACAATTGTAATTATTATTGACCAAGTGTAAAACAATACACATAACATAATGAAAAAAATACTCAGGAAAATTAGATATATATCCCTGACGAGCTCAAGATCAAATAACTTTTCTTTAATACCTAAAAATGATTAAAATAAATATAAAAATATAAATATAAATATAAATATAATATATTATTGAAAGTTATTTTAAAATATATTTCTTACCAAAATCAATTGCTGAAATTCTAACTAATGGCGTTGATAAATTAGCGTCTTTCATTGCTTCATATACATGGACAATTGATCCTTTTCCAAATGGTAAAAACATCATTGAACTTGTTAAAACATTTGTTGAAGCCTAAAAGAATTTTAAAAAAATTATAAAAAACTATATGTAGAAATGTAACAAAAAAAAATTGATTTACATGTGGTGGCATAAAATTTACATCCAAGTGATAATGCATTAAATTATAAACACCACTAAATTGAATACATTGACGAGGTATTGTTGTATGATCTGTTTGCCATTCAAATAACTTATTGTCATGATAAAAATGAGTACATCCTTCAAGTATTGTCATTGTTGCATTAATATCTCTCGGCTAAATAATAATATGTAATATAATTAGTATTTAAACGTAAAAATAAATAATTTTTATTCAAATTACTGTAATTTCTGAGCAAGACTTATGTTTTCTTAACAACGTAATATAGTTAACCAAAGACCATGGTGGGCAACATGTATGGTCTTGTACATCACAAACATCTTTATATGCTACCAAATTTTCTAAATTCTGCTGTATAAGACACATATCCTTGATTGCTTGGTATGTAAAAAGATGTTCACCATCACTGGGTGTAAATACCACCCTTGCGTGATCATATGCTAAAAAATCATAAAAATAAAAATTTTAATTACAATAGGTACATACAACTATGAATGTACTAAATAATTACAAATTTGAGATGTTGATGTTATGATTTGGTTTAATTTTCAAACCCAAATACATAAATTTAACCCAAAGTTAATCCATATCAAAGTTCAAAGATTGCTCTACCACTGAGCTACTCGACCTCACAGACTCGTGATGATAATCTCCCCAGTAAACCTAACTAACAAGTGTTTGAAAATAAAACTCCCATTAATAATTTACCATCCCAATGGTTAAAACTATATGCTGATGATTGAGACTTCCAACTTCTATACACAAAATTTTCACAGAAACATATTCCAGTCAATATTAGGATTACATAAAACTTTTGAAACACATCTGATTCCCAAAACATGTTTACCAATATTAAAAATATATTATTTCAAGAACTTTCTTATTATCATCTGACTATAATATACAACTTATACAAGACACCGATGTCGGATGTGTAACACTGAAAAATACTGAAATATGCAATATAATATACCTAACCAAAAAAAATGAGCTATATTTAGTGATTTTAATACAAATACTATAAATATTTGTATTAAAATTACTAAAAAAAATTGTATTAATTATTTTGAATTCAAAATGAACTAAAAATAATAAACATTTTAAAAAAAATATAGAGTATTTTTCTTATCTGATATTTATATTACTTTTTTTTGATGAAAATGCTCCCTGGAAATTTAATTTATATAGTAATTATTTCACTTTTTTTCAGTTATATGATGATAAAAATAAAAACTTTTTTGTATTATAATTTTTTTTTTTTTTTTTTTAACTAATTTCGGTTTTTATGGGCAACCGCTTAATGTGGGCAAACAGAGCTGGTCCCAACGTGCCCACATTAAGCGGAATCCACTGTATTTAGTATCCTTATGCACAAACCAATAGTCTTTATCTATAATAATCTATATTTTATATTTATAGGTATTTTATTTAAATAATTTATTCAATTTAAAGTTTAAAAGCATTTATAAATAAATATTGTTAATATTACTAACTTGGTTTGGAACAAAAAAAATCTAATCTATTCTTTCGCCTTTTTTTATCATTTCGTTGAGTCATCATTTCAGTTTCTTCAAATATTTCATCGTCTAATGGAGATGTTTGAGGTAGAAATTTCTTTGAATCTGTACTTGTAGATTCCAAATAAGAGTTCAAGTTCTTCTACGAATAAAAACATTATAGAATATTGCACATAAATAAAAGTTTTTTTAAAAGCAACTAAATTTTAAATGGTAACTGAATAGTGTAGTAAAAATACATTTAATAAAATATAAACATAATAATATTCAATTCTTGTCTACTTCTCTTATGTAAACTAAATGTACAAAATTAAACATTCATAGATCAACATCTTTAATGCAGATAGTATTGTATACAGTGATGTAGTCCTAAAAAAGTTCATGGGTACACGCCTTAATCATTGTAAAAAATAACTTGGGGGGCTATGCCACCCCAAGCCCCCCAATCCTCCACCATTATTCAGTACTCGTACAATACTTCATCTATTTGTCTATATAATATACAATAGAACCTTATAAATTATGATTGATATATTTTAAACTCATAATCCATTAAAAAAAATTCAAAACTATAATTTTTCTCAAAATATAATTAACAAATTAATGAAACATATTATTATTATTTTTTATTATTATAAAACATTTTTATGTAATTCAAGTAATTCCCATAGTTTATATTTTAGGTCTTGGTTTGGGTCTGTAGTGGTATATTAACTTTTCTTGACTTGTCATCAGCATCTCTATGTGAGGTTAACCAACTTTCGACATAGTCTTTTCTGAATGCAGGTAAACAAGGATCTAACATAGTAACATCATGTTGGTTAACGGGCTCGCTTCCTAGGTTCAGACTTCAGATCATAGATAGGTAAACGTAAACCTAATTAGCTGATCGAGTTTCGCTTCTATATTGTTCTATGAAAATGTTATTACTATAACTATTTATAGTAAACAAATTAAGCTTATCTTTTTTATGTTATTGAATTATTGTTTGTAATTTAATATATTATATTACCCAATAATATTTCCTAAATAAATTTTAATGACTAAGTATAATTGAGTAACGTTAATATGTATGGTTCATGGTCTGTGTATTAGCAAACCACGATTTTCGTTAAAGGTACACGCATTAATCTAAAATTGGGAGGTGAGTACAGGCAGTGTACCCGTGTGTACCCTCCACTACACCACTGATTGTATATAAATCGAATAATTAACTTAGTTTACTAAACTATCCAAAGGAATAATAATTTTTTAATTTAAATTCATAGAATTTTAAGTTTTTTTAAATATTTAAAAAATACTAAGAAAAACTTACATAATTAACTAAAACATCATTTTTTTTATAGTCCATATCTTTATATTGTTGTGGTAATATATTGGTTGGTATTCTTGTAATATCATCTATCATCTCTGTGCCTTTTTCTAATGCTTTAATTAAATTGTCCCAAGTAACTTGACGATTACCAATTTCAGTACCACGTGTCTCAAAACCCTGTTTAAAATATAAAGCATTATTTAAATAACTAAATTTTAAATTGTATAGTGTAGCTTACAGTATTAGGTATATTCTGGATTTAATAAATTAAATATCAATGAAAACTAAAGCAACTTGATTTTACTCAAAAACCCTGAATTTATTCAACTTTTATGTCGGTATAATGGTATTTAAATATTTTTAACAGGTGTTTACTCCATTTAAAGTTATTCTAATATTACTCTACTCATTTAGCCAAGGGTGGATTCTCTCTTACTTTGTTCTTTTATACTTTTTTTCACAACCATAACATTATCTAATCTAACAAAGCAATTTGAATGTCAAATACAAACATCATGGACAAAATCAATGAATATAAAATATTCATAAATTAAGTCAACTACTTCCTGCTTATAAATATTAATTTTTTTGATACATTTAATATAATAAGCATTTTATATATAAATCATAAATTAATTTCTTAAATCAATATAAAAATTTTAAATACTCACAAGTTCAGGATGTGAAAACTCTGGTAAGCGTCCAATAAAATAAGGTATAAGAATAGTGGTACTACATAATAACACCACAGTTGCTATTACTTTACGTGGATGATTTACTAATAATTTCACGTACCTAAAATAATTTTTAAAATAATGTAAATAAAAATAAATGAAAAAATAAATACAAATTTTGAAGAAAAATACTAAATTCAAATAATAATTCATTTTAAGTAATAATAATTAAATGCACAGACATTATATATCACGACTATACAATCATAAAAATTCATTTTTTAACGAGAACTAAACTATAGTATTAAAATATTATAACTTATGAGTTATGAGCAATTAAGTACAATTATTTATAATTATACAAATTCTATCAACATCTTCAATAATGTCATACAAGATAAACTCTAAAGCATGTAGATGTAAGTATGTATTATGTATATATACAGAAATCATTTTAATATATTATAAAAAAACTATCAGGAAAATAATAAATTAAACGGCTATACTACACAAAAGTTAATACCTACCTATGTCAATTAGAATAACATATCACTAACTACTCAATTCTCATAAATTATAATCATATTAACAATTATCACACAAAAATTGTTTAGATTGTTTTGATTTTAGAATTGTTAAATTAATCAACTATATTATATATTATAATCTATAAATATCTTTATAACCTTATAATATTAATAGTTATTATTAGATCCCAGATTTCCATTCAAAAAATGTTGTAGAATAATATAAAATATAAATATGTACACAACATTTAAAAATATACAACGCGAAAGAGTATAAACTATACAGTAATGTAGATATATATTATACACATAGGCCCAAAATATAATGTTTGAAATTTGGAGGGGGGAACTGAAGTTGAGGTCGACTCTTATGAGACTTTCTGGTACCTATAACAAAGCCCCTAAAAAAATGTTGTAAATATGAAAAATCTTCAATTTTTTTTTTATAGGTGTTGGAGAGTTACACAACAATTAGGGATTTTCCCCCCACTAATTCCGCATATGAAAATACCTGTATATAAAAATACTTGGAAAATTGTATTAAGCTTATAAAGATTTAGATACGAAAATTGTAAAGTACCTACCTATTATTCATTAAAAAACATTCATAGAAAATTATAAATTTAGTTTCAAATAAAACATTTAGAAAACAATAAATAATTTATCCAGCCAATAGCTCGATTATTTTAGTCTCAAAATAATTTATTAACTTATCAATTAACAATAAAAAATGAAATATAACATAAAATTGTTTTTATTTAATATTCATAAAATAATAAATATGCAACATTTATGCAACATTTATGCAATCGTCTAAAAATATATAATTAATTAATGAAAGAAATTAAATACAATTTTATATTTACCAGTCAATCATTTTGATAAAATCAGGGAACAAATTGAAGACTTAATTTACAAAATATAATAGTGTGTAGTAGGCGCCTTATAATACTACAAATTAATTTCTTCCCAAGTTCCAACCATCAGTTATTTTGCCCTGAAAACATAAACAAATTAATGGAAAGTCTAAAATACGCATCTCTAAAACTTAATTCTAGCTTTGAAGCTAAACACATTACACTTCAGTCTTCAGTTTTAAAATAAAAATATGTTTTACAACCCAACTAGCAACCGCTAATTTCTCTTGTGTCTACAAAATATCACACTGTGTTTAACTTGTGTCTCGAACGAAATTCGACATCAACTTTAGTAATTTTACATTTCTGCATGAAACAAGACAATTATTTATTTAATATTTTAATTGTTTTCGAACTTCATGAGTGGTATTTATTCTGATTTACCTAAAATGTACAGTTGTATTTTATTTAACTATAGGTACCTACCAATAAAATAATACTATAAGCAAAAAAAATTAATAAAATCGATTAAATAAATAGGGATAATCACTGCTAATAAATCTACAATGATTATTCTTTGTACCTAAACCCGTAGACTACATTATTGTAACCAGGAATATTTACTATAGCACCCTTTTGTTGTATTATTGAAATCTCAATAACAATGGATCACAGTAACAATAGAAATAAGATGGGGGCGCCTATACGCAATCGACACTTCCGGAATTTATGGAAAAAATCACCACATGGACACATGGTCATACACGTGCGTTTTGAGATAGTTGACCTTTGAAGGTAGTCACAACTCACAAGCGAATATTCCACAGCAGACTTTCTGCAATATCAAAACTGGTGTAAACATTTCAAATTCCGTTACAATAAAATTATTATTTTGTCCGGTAGTATTTAAATAGGTACATGAATTTCGATATTGTGTAACACCGGTAACCGGGCCTTAGATCGTGACTAACAATAATTAATGTCAAATAACAATAGTACGATTACGATTAGGAAGGTACCAATAAATTGACAAATACTACAAAATAATCTAATCTACGGAATTTGCTATAATCTTTAGAATAATGCATAATATTATTATGGTCCGGTCGATGGGTTGGCGGTGGCAGAGCATTGTTCGTCCAGTGTTCGACACAAAACCATTAGTCATCACGATTTACGATCTCGATATTACGATAACTACAGAAACCATTATTGAATAAAGATTGTTGTATAGAAGGAGTCATAGATAACCAGACGGGTGTACAACTACTACTGTATTGTGATTTATAATATAGTAGTAAGTAGAACTGTAGAAGTATCATACAAATGTGCGGATTAAGTTATGGTGAGTTTATGAAATTTAAACGGACATAATGTGTAGTGGAGAACATCTTAAATAGTTGGCATATTATTGCGTTTAGGCGAAATTTTAAGCAATGCATGTTCCATATCTTTTGAACCGAACTAAAAGGAAATGTCTGTCAATATCATAAGATAAGATTTTTATAAGATTAAAAATGCATGTATTGAAAAAAGTCTAATTAATATTCATCAAAAATTACGCGTCTGCAGAAACACTTAGTAATAACGCAATTTCGGTAGATTACTGTTCTACGATATTTTTTTAAAAATGTTATGTCACATTTTTTTAAACTAGGCAGTATTGTCATAAGTCATAACCAAGTCGTACAACATACACAGGTATGGGTTATCCCGCACTTAATTTAAATTCAAGAGCGATCTCAAGACCATTGTATAACTATAGTACCTTTGCCTACTTAGGTAAACACATTGTAATTTATGCAAACAACTAATTAACCCAACCTCGTCATTAGATACGGTACATAAAAATTATGTGGACCACCAGACCAGTAATAGCCAATATACATTGGTATATAATAATCGTATACTTAAATCCGTAATTATTGTATAACCATCGATACATTTAATATATTATATTTAATCAATGGTATAACGACGTTATTGATCGAAAACGATTTTACCAGCTACAGTGTTCGGTGTAACGGCTGGTATGGGTGGTCGAATTTGATCAGTCGGTGGTTTGGCGCATAAGTATTTGTATAAAATATTATAATGTATATATGTTTTGAATTAACAAGTAAAATAATATTATCCCGACGAATACCATTTTGCACCCCACATATACATATAAAAGTAGGTAATAATAAATATTTTATATTTCTGTACCTTTGAAATCGTCAGTTTTAACCATGATCGTAGTATACTAGGTACTCGTCAAAAAGCGGATAATGTTTTAAATGAGTAAAAAAATATAATATTTCTAATAGCCTAATACAGTTTGGAACAAAAGATCCTGTTAATATTGGAGTCAATTTATGTTCATTGTTCACTATACATGGTCAAATAATTATGATAAACAAATTTAAAACATAATATATGATCTGTATAAAAGCACTTAAAGATAGAAATCGATACAATAAACAAAACGTTGTATCAATCTATTATTGTAATTTTTTTTAAACAATTGGTTTATATTAGTATATCTATTATATTAGTTATCTTATACGTATGAATTAAAGTTAAAATTGGATGTGTAATGTGAACATACAGATGAATATCTGAAAAAATATTTTGATAAGAACTGTGGATTTCTCACAAGCAACAAGCTTCGACACATTTGGAGACAAATCATTTATATTGATTTATACTGTTGTACAAAATCGTATTACAATAATATTGTGAACACTAATTACACAACTGAAACGCAATATTGTTCGTCGTGGTATGACATAAAAATTCCTCAACATTATATTACGTTTTGATACAATGTTTTCAAATCGTTGCACGCGGTCTGGAGTATTTTGGGTCCCGCTTTATAGCATACGTTATTATTATTTATACTGTGTACGGCCATGCAGGTACATAGTAGCATTGATTTTAAATAAACTAGTATTTAAGCGCATAAATAATATAGTATTTATAATCAATGATAGTATACCTCGTCTACCAGACCTACCATTCGGTTCGGAGACGGCGCGAACGAAAATTATTTAACGCCGCGCGATGGTTACACACGGTTATAACAATGACCAGAGGCGCTCACCAACATCGACGTACATTATTTTAGCGTTGACGATCCATGCCGCGCACGATGAACGGAAACGAGCGATGCACAACCCGTGCGATCTGCAACGGGCGACGACCCATCGGCACACATCGCAGCTACGACACTGCCTGAAGACTGAGCGCCCGACTGCCCGAGTGGCGAGAGGATGTCGTCGCCGTCGCCGTGGGTCGGCGGCAGATCGTTAGAGCCTGGTTCGGGCCGACGTGCCGGGCGCCGCGGTAACGCCACCGACAACGCGGTAACGCGGTATACGACAAGTGATTGCGGGCGGGAAAGCGCGGCGAGAACACGGTTCCCATGGAAACAACGACATCACTGCACCTGTACAACGGCTACACCACAGCATCACCCCCCCCCCCCCACCCCCACCTGACCGGAACACCTGTTGGTTCGATCGGTTCACATCGGCTTACGAGAGACGCGATGAAAATACCTACGCGTAGGGGGAGGGCAGCGTTTGCCCAAATATCGTTGGATTTCACATATTATCTGTACGTTCGATACGAACGTAATTATTGGGGCCTACGGGGGAGGCTATCGAAATAAATGTAGTGCCCAACAGAGTAAATAGACTAATTATTGTGAAATAATACTTACAATAAAGTTTATTGAATAAACAGTCGGTCTGTCGAAGATTTATAAACGTGGATAATTATAAAATACAAACTAACCAACAGGGGCGGCAGTGGCGTATAAAGGGGGCTGCCCCCCTAGGCTAGAACCCATAGTGAAGTTGCAGGTTCAATTAAAGCATTTCATGTATATCTCCAGTCTCCACTGTTTACTGTTTTTCATCATGAATAATTTAGCCTGTTGATTAAAATCGTTTTTGAGGAATCAACAAGGAAATGATTGTCAGGACTTGCTTTGATGACTTTGATGTTAAATTCACAGTTAGATAACATTCAAATATATTTATATATGAAATTTTCAATATTTTTTAAAAAAGAATTAAAGAATTAATTTTACATAACTATAAAATTAAATTTTGCAATTTTTATTTGTATTGTATATTTCATAATTATAACCACCCAGCTTCCTAAAATATGTATAGTTATGGCTATGTTAGTCGTGCTACGTTTGAACAGTGATAAATTGCCAAAATTGGCCCATAGTGAAAATAATATGTATATACGCCACTGAGGGGAGGGGATACCATTCTCAAAATTAGGTTAAAGATAACCCTACGATGTATAGCTGAGCATTTATGCACAAACTATCGAAATTTAAGTTGCAAATCATAGATGGTGGCAATAAAGTGGACTTCATTTGAATTGAGCAACACATCAACATTCAAAGTGTGTAAATCAGGGACGAATGCATAGAAAAATGTCGGGTGAGGAGGTTTGAAAAATGTATTGTATTGTTGTAAATAAAAGAATGATATGTTTATTTATTTTTTGCTTATATGTATTGATATTTGGTGGGGGGTTAAGCCTTTCCACATGACCACTGCTATTAAAGGTTTCATGGCAAAATGTCCGGATTCACCTCTAATGTGGCCTATAAGACTATACCGCACATTTAGAAATTTACCTCACTCTTTGGGGCAATAATTATTGGTAAGCAAGTTAAATTTTAATAATCTCAGCAGGCTAATACCAAACCTAATTTATAACACAACAAATTTCATTACAATCTAAATTCACAATACACACTAATTGAATACAAATTTAAAAAATCACAATATTATAGAAGTTTTAATAGGACCACTGCATTTGTATGTATTGTCTCTGTCTTACACTCATATCTAACACATCAAATATATAACATAATATAATACATGGTTTGAATAATTCATTTAACTCTGTTATGTTTAATAATAGAGGGAATTGACATGTTATAAAATAAAAAAATAAGAATTTTAATTAGTGAATCTCGTGGTTTTTTTTTAAATTTTTATATTAAAGCGAGCATTTTAAAATAAACAAAAAATTTACTATTTGAAAATGATTATAATTCGCTTTAAAATTAAAATCTAAAATCTACGAGATTTACTAGATAATATTATCAGTTTAAATTTGATAAAATTTCATTTCACTCTAATATTAAACATAACTGGAGTAAATACAACAGAGGTATTATTCAAAACGTACAATTTTCTATGTTACGAGTTTATGAAACAGACACCAAATGCAGGTATAGTGTTCTTTTAACATTTTTTTTTTTTTATCGAATAAAACAATTTATTTTGTTTACTATATTATATTATGATCACTATTTGTATAAATTTCATAAATTATTAAAATAGAATAAAATGTTATTCCAGTCTTATACTTATTAGTTATTAGCAAACATTTAGGACAACAACCAGTCTAACCTAACCCTAACCTAACCTAACCTAACCTAGTCCTGAGTCATCACAACTCACAACAAACAAAACTCCCATATTATATTGAAAATAACAATAATTTTAAGTAGGTAAAAAATAATAATTAATATTATTTCACTTTTATTTTAAATAAAAAAAAAACAAATTTTACAAAAATAAACCGAAGTAAAATAATATGATAACAATAGTCAATAATAGAACAACTTACAAAATGTATACAAAATTTGATATATTTCTAAAATGAATAAAACATACTTAATAATGTGAGTTTTGTATCAGTACATGAAAATGATACTAATATTTAACTAGTAATTTATAATTTGATCAATATAAGAGTATAAATTACTTGGATTTAGAGTTTCGTTTACTTTTTGAACTCTTTTTGTTCTTGGTTTGTGACTCAATTTCTGGCTCTGATGATTCAAACACAAGTGGAGTAGACACTCTGAATATAGTTGGAACCATTGTTGCAAGTATTCCAAACACTTCTTCAGATATTCCCTAAGTATATTATTATTATTTTATATTTTTATTCAGTTAATAAATATACCAAACAATCAAACGGTAATATATTAACACTCACTTTTGGAACTAGGAACTGGATAGTTTTCAGCTCTGATCCACCTAATGATACAGATTCTATCATAAATCCTTTTACACACTTTAAAACTAGTTCTGCCCGTTTCTGACACCAAGGAACAGTCATGTCCTAAGCAAATAATCAGTAATTTAGAACATCAAAATGATAATGGGTGTCTAGAGTCTAGACAGTATTTAATAAAAACTTGGTATTTTTTAAATAAAGAAGCAACACATACAATTTGCTAATCAAAAGATTTTTGTGATTTTTAAATTTATATTGTTTAAAATCAATGTATTTTTAAAAAAAAATTATTGACCCTTTGAGGAGTGACTAAGGATACACAGAGAGGTTAGTGACTGAAAGAGCAGATAAGAAAAAGAATATTAAAAAAAATTATTAGTTTCAGAGCAATTACATATATTTACATCTCACTTTTATTACCATATTTTTAGCAATGACATAAATATGTCATAAATAAGTATATATAATAATCACTTATGTTTACAAGTTAAAACCTTATAAAATAAAAATTAATCAATGAGCTTTAGCGTGGTGCGGTGGCTGCAATCAATCTGCAATGTGTTTGAGAGTAAGTAACGTCTGCTGCCACTAGTTACCGAATGGGTGACCACCTCGGTTCGTAGTGGCAAAAACCTTGCCGCACATACACATGTTGCTAATCTACTGTTTCAACCATACCAATCCTACCAACCATAATCCCTACAATAACTAATGACCATAGTTGCTCAAGTTCAAAAAAAAAAAATCATAATTCATAAAAAAACTTATACTTATGTCATTGCTTTTTTAGGCACAACTTTAAAAAATGTATATATACATCAATGCTCTTCAAAAGGTTAAAAAGACTTAATTTTAAAAGGGAGGTATTGATTTTTTTTTTAATTTTAATGTGGTCATCCTTAGCATATATTAAAGTATTTATAATTACCTCGGTCATTTCATGAGTTAAAAATAATGGAATTGTTATCATAGTAATATCATATGAACAAGCTGTTTTCAATATATTTCTTAATCCCAAGATTACTGGATGTCTTGAGTTGATATCACCTAAAAAATTATAATCATTATAAGTGCAACATTTTATATAGGCATACTAAACAGCTAACCTGATTTTAACGAATCATCGATAACCATATGAAATACAAGATGAACCGAAGCCAGATTTGAATGTCTTGTAATGTAAACATCACCACATTGCAAAAGTTTTGATTTATTTCGTCGAGCCTACAATTTCACAAGCTTTGTAATGATTGAGAAATTAAATTAGTGAACAAATACCTTACCTGTAATTCTGGAGATAAAAAATTACTAACTGGTCCTTTGCACTTCCGATTTTCAACAGCTACTTTAAGATCAGATTTGATGATTTCTAATTGATCCTGCAAAGAATTAAAGTGGAATTCTGTACTGCCATCGCAAATATCAAAAAACTCTATAACAAAAACAAAAATATATTAATAAATTATTCAGTCAGTTTAAAATTATATTTAATAATTATTACCCTTTGCTAGACCAGAGTAGAAATCTAAATTATTTGTATCAATAAATAAAACAAGACCTTTAAGATCTTGAGAATATAGTTCTAGTACTGTTTGTAACCTTTGAGGATGATGTACAACTGCTCTAAAAAAAAAAAAAAATTAATAACTACTTTTAATAGTATAATTTGCATATCATATAAATACCCGTTTTCTTCCAAAGTTAAGCTTAAAAGATTTAAAGTATCTGCTGACATAATGCGAATATTATGGGTAGATTTCATTTGTGACCCAAGATGTATAGTGAAGCTTTCTTCCATATCATATAACGACATATTTGAAATTGTAAATCCATTTGATCCAATACTTATAGGAGAATTCCTATAAATTACAATAATTTAAGTGTTTTTTTTTTTAATGTTGAGAAAAATAAGTTTATTGTTTTTACCCAATAGGAGAATACAATCCATCAACACCTTGCATTTCTTCTACTGTTTTCATAACCCATTCTCTATACCCAGTGCGCTGTTCCTGCTTCAAAGTATCAAGTCTGCTATTCCATTTACCCTAAAAAAATTTAAAATATAAGATATTTTGTTACAGAGTAAGGACTACAGTAAAGTAATAACTCAAAATATATGAAAACTGTAGAACATTCCTGACATCTAGTTACAAAAAGTTCATAGTTGTACTACCCGCTAATGCCAATGCTATGACACAGATAGAACATAATGTCTGGATTTATCTCGATAGTTAAATATTTAAATATAAGCCAAACATGATCTTACCTAAGAGGCCGGTTCGTATAAAGACCTACGGTACCGTATTCTGTGAACATTTTGGTGCCTCTATTTTACTAATATTTAATTAGTGCCAATAGATTTATTGTACAGACTTTTTATATTTTTCAATCAGTAAAAAAACCTATCATTATTAAATTGTAATAAATAATACAATAATGATTTGAACTTATTAGACATATAATGTACAAAAAGTGAAACAAAAATAAAATTATACAGAATTTATTTTGTTTTAAATATTATACTATAATGAATTTGAAATTATTTGACCCACCGTACAGTGATTCGACTGATGTAAACAATTTTGATAAAATTACAGTACGAAAACTACTTGGTTTTAGGTACAGGTACAATTTAATCTATTAGTGTTAAAAACCATAAATGTTGGTCAAAAAAAATTTTAATTAAATAGTAATATTATGTATTCTGTATAAAAAAAAAAATATTTTGGACGATACCCCTAAAGCGATCATCAGTCACGTTTCTGTAGGCAATAGCCTCTTCTGCTTAAGCTTTAATTTGGGCTATATTCCTCAAGGCTTATTCTAGGAACATTTCAATAACTGTAATATTATGTTCAGGGTTACATGATAAAGAATTCCAACTATAATGTAAATTTTCATCCATAATAATAATTATAAAACAATAATAATACTCTCTTATACTGGGATAAAGTTTTTCAATTACTTGAAGTAATGTTTGATCATCAAAGTGCTTTAGTGCCAAAGCATTAATATCATCTTCAGTAGTGTATTTATTTAACCCATCCATTGCATAGTTCATCTCTTCGGTTTGACTAAACAAATATTTAAAAAAAAATAACTATTTCATTCAACCAAAACCACTTATTTAAATTATGTAAACACACGTTTTTGTCAAAGATGTAACTTGTCTATATTTTCTACTCATGATATCTTGGACTGCTTGGGCATAACCATATTCAATATGAAGAATAGCATCCAAAGAAGGTCCCGAATGAGCTAATTTGTGAAATGCAGTACCAAACAATTGATCATTACTAGGTCCTTTATTATCAGTGAATGAGAAAGTTTCCTATAAAAAAAAACATTAATAATACAAATTAAATCTGTAAAATACAAAAATAACATGCTAACGATCTTATCACATTACCTCTTGAAATGCCTTTTCCCAATATTTAACAATATCTTCTACATCAATGCTTTCATTTCTAATGCTTTCTATAGCATCAATTGTTTGGGAATCATAAAATTCAATTGTACATTTGTCAACAAATTTTTGTAACTCACCCGATAGTTCTATAAAGATTAAAGATAAGATGCAATTAATATTTTTATTATAAACGATGAACACAATAATATTATTACCTTCTATGACGTATAACGGTAAGTTAAACCCATTTATAATTCTATGACTTAATTCTTCTATACTACCTTCAAATGGTATATGAACTGGCACTTCAATCTTATAAGTGTCAGGAGTGTTAAGCGTAGAAATTGTATAACAAAAATTTTTCTGATGTTTTTTCTCGTAATCCTTTACCCCATTCATCCTTACAATTACCACTAAAGTAACCTCACCTATTAGTTATTTAGTTACTACTTAGAAAATAACCCACAGCAGTCTGTGATCAAAACTTAGATCATAAACTTTAGACCTAACAACTAGACAAGTTTAAAACTTCAAAAACAGTTATCACACTATCACAGAACGTCCATAGATAATGAAGATCTTTATATTATCTATGAAACAGAATTTACAGAAATGGCTTATCAATAAAATTAATTTAATCACAGAATAATGAATATTATGTTTTTTATTATTCTGTTTCTGTATTGACTAACACCCATCAGTGTTTTTCAGATTGTTTGTCTTTATTGTTTAAATACCCAGGCATAGAGCTAAACATTTTTTCCCAAGGGGTGTGGAGTTGAGCAAATACTTTTTGTACATGGGTCTAGGGTTTTTTTTCCAAAAACTAAAGTAGGCAGTTGATTACTCAGATAAATAATTTTATTTAATTTAACAAAACATAGCTATATTGTAGTAACACATTTACATATTCCAAGTTTTAAATACATAATATTATTGTGTATCAACGTTTTAATAATAATTATTAATAATATTTTAAGAATATCACCTAAACATTTAACTGTAGATACAACACTCACTAATCACCACTCACCACAACACTGATGTCTGATATACACTGTGTCGGTGTAGTGTCTCCGTATTGTATTGAGATTTGAGGTTTAATATTTACACATTTTTTAATTTTTTTGCTTTTTTTGAATTACATCATACAGTTTTAATTTCACCTTCGAAAGCAGAATATTTTTCTGTGTATTTTGAAACATAAAAATCGAATTTAGGATGAGTAAGTACTTTGATGAGCTATGGAATAGTGGTCAGTGGACCAATATTTTTCGAGGTAATAGCGTACCACTCCACTCCGCTCATCAAAGCTTTAAATACTTATAGCTTATAAGTTATAAGTCATAACAACCCGGGTAGAAATAATTTATTGAAAATTGGTGTTTGGACTGTTGGTCCAGTAGTGTCAAAGAGGTGTTTTTGGTGTCATTAGGCATTAGTGTTTAATAATTAAACCAATTATTAGTATCATGTACGGAATTTGACAAATTTTGGTCCACCACAATTGAGTGGTGTCCTAACGGTGTCTTGCAATACTAGAATATATTTTTTTACAGTTCCGATTAAAAATCGCGTCACAAGTTTGTCCCCAAGAAAACATATGGGTGACTAATAATATTAGTGACTTATAACATTTTAAGGAGTTGGATCTAATATTATGCCAAGTATCCAGTGGCGGCGTGAACTATTTTATTTTATGAGGCTAGTATAAATGCTCGACCACCACCACCTAAATTTTATCACATAGACCCGATAATACACCAACGATAATATACCTTGTTGTGTTAATAATATCAGAAATATAATAAAATCATTAAAAAATTAGTATTATTAATAGTATGAGACATTAGTTGACCATATTTATTTATTATTATTTTTTTTTTTATTAGGGTTAAGCTTAAGGCTTCGACAACTCAGATCATTAGCCTGTGGTACTGTAGATTTGTTACACGTGTGTGTTTGTTTTGGCAGAATTTTTTATTTGGGGCACCCGTAGGTATTTGCCATGCCCGCTGGTGGGAGATGGCGGCACTTATTCTCCGTGACTTGCCCAAAGAAAATTGCCGCCCGCGACCAAGGAATCGAGCTGGCACCGGCTGCGTCGCGACCGACGCCTTAAACCACTCGGGCACTCCGTCCCCTTGACCATATTTCATATGTGGTTTTTAATATCCGTACCCATGGGGGGGGGGGTACCACCACCTAATTGGTCGTGAGGCAATTGCCTCATGAAACACCCTATCACGCCAACACTGCAAGTATCTATTTCTGATTCAAACATGTATAAAAAATAGATTATCAAATACCAACTACCAACCATTACCGAAATTGTCGAATTTATTGTCTAAACGTAATAACAGTAAATAACGTATTAACATAATGAGTATCTTAAGATGTACAAGCAATTTACAATTTTAAAATACTCATAATTCACTTTAAAACTAAAATATAATAAAAAGCTAATGAGACGCCCTAGATAGTGTAGTTACTATATAGTTATACACATTCAATGTTAAGATCGTTTTTGTCCAATGTTAAATAAACTGTTAAGTGTAAAATGACTTCATATCTAATAGTTTATTCACCATAAGTAAAAAATGTAACTATAGATATCCTACCTTAAACTGTGGATAGACTATCAATTATAACTAGCTTTTCATTATTTGTAAGTTTGTAATATTAATAAATAAGTAATATTATTTATAATATTTTTAAATTACAAAAAAATAACTAAAAACGTTATTTTGTGTTTAGGTACATATTTAATTTTGTTCAAATTTGAATTTAAAATGTCTACAAAAAAAACTGTGTGAATATATGTTTGGAGATTTGGGTTACAATATCAACTGCTCAGTGGCGTATTTACGGGGGGGGTCCCCGGGTCTGGACCCCCCCAGAAAAAATATAATATAATATAATTATTACATCGTAACTCGTATGTGCTTTTTTATATTATAAACTTGTAGGTACCTAATATTTAGACCCCCCCCAGAAAAAATTTCAAAATACGCCACTGCAACTGCTTATGAAAAACTATGTTTTAAGCAAATTTTCGAGACTGATGCATTTCGTCAAGATTCTAACTTCAGACAGTCGTAAAAAATTATTGTAGACTTACCCTCAACTTTTTTTTTAATTTCACTAATAACAATTTATGCAAAACTGTACCTATTACATCACCAACAATTTTTTACCGTGAGCAATTAAAAAATAATTTGCTTATATGGCTATCAATAGGTCAAAAAGAATCAAAATATTTTGCCAATATTCGGTAAGACAATTTCATATAGGTATCTATATGAAATTTGGTTATTATTTCATTATAAATCGATTTTGTTGACAATTGGCTTTGAATAAAAATTCTCATTTTTCTCTGAGTGGAGCTATGAATGTATTGTTTTTACAATGAAGTGTAATTTTTTTTTGTATCTGTCATCACCTTTTAGGACTGTAAAAATATAATAAACATGATAAAATTTTCAAAATATTTTGATCTGTTTTGAGCTTTTACGACTTGTTTCAATTTTTTTTTCTATAAATTTCAACAAAATTTTATTTGATGGGCCAAAAAGCTTCAAAATATATTACATGGCTCCTGATATATATTTTCTTAAACAGAAGTGTAAAAATACATAGGCACAATTTTTTTTATATAAGCATTTAAAGTTCGATTTTTGACAACATTTATCAAATTTAAAATTTAAAAATGATTTTATAATTAAAAATTTATAAAATATTCAACTTTTAAAGCTAAGGATTGAACATTTTAAAAAGGTTCCACGCAAATAAATTATATTTATATATAAAAAACTTTTAATAGTCTCCTAAAATAATAAGCTATTCAATTGTTTTTTAAAATACTAATAAACCTTTTAAAATTCAAATGTAATAATTCATAATTGGTATATTATATTATTATATTAAATATAATACTGTTACTTGATTTTCTTCACTGGCGAAATTTACATGAACCCAATTTTACCTGTTTTATTTTTCTGGCGGAGTTTACATGCTCCCCTCAGCCCACAGGTACCTACAGAAATGTCACATGTGAGTTGTGACTCACATACTAGGCGTGTTTACGGGTATGTCTGTATTATACTTGCGAAATTAACTCATCACAGAATTATTTTGAGTTGATAAAATAAATATTAGGTATGCTAGTAAAAATGGTAAAATATTTATCATGTAGCAAGTCGACGGTCAAGTTTTTTGGATTTAGATTTCAAAGCCCTAGACATCTCATTTTCGACCCATTATAGGTCATTGAACAACAATTTACTATACTAAATCGTATGTTAGGTTTTTGTGCGGGGGCTGACTCCATAGACATGCCTTTTTTGTTGGCTACATCAGTGAATAAATTCTAGACGCGCATCCCTAACCATAGCCTACTCAATCTGTATGTATAAATCAATAATCATAGATGATATTAAACATATGGATGCGGCATTGTCTATCTATTAGAGTATTAAAAGTATATCTATATACACTGGCTGTATAATATTTAAAGTCTTTCACTTCACGTCATAACTTATCACTTTTTCTGACAAGTGACAACTACCATGTCGGAATTTTGCTATAGCTGTATAGTCTGTTCATTTTAAGAAGCGATTCAGCGGCCACTAGTAAAACCGGTTTTCAAGCGTAAATCAGGTCGCTTCTTATTTTGAACAGGGTATAGTGTGTCATCACACACATATTCAACTTTTATATCTAAGGATTGAAAATTAAAAACAAGATTCCACGTATGTAGTTAATTCTGTTACCAAAAAATCTTAAAAATACAGAAGGACAGTTTATTTTTATAGTCATTTTAAGTTCAAATTTGGACAAAATTAAATATTAAAATCAATATTAACGATTTTGGTTTTTTGTTGTAATTTAAAAATATTATTCGGGGGTATATGAAACTGAAAAATCAAAATATTATGGCCTATCCATACAATCTACCATAGTATAAGGAATAAGAAGTATGCTCAATGATAAGACTGTGCATATTTATTTTTATTACCATTGATATGTATATAATATGTCTTAGACCTATAGATTGACACACCATCTCCGCTCAGAATCGTTTTTCTTATACAATGATATTATATCATAGAATTCAAATTTAATACCATCTATTATGCAGTAACCCACTTGTAACCTACTGTTTTAAAATTAAATAAGTAAAAAAGTATATTATAATTTTTATTTTAATACAATAATTTACAATATATTTAAATCTTTTTCTTTTGTTAATATTAATCCGTGGTTAACTTACGGATGTTCAAAGATCCAACACTAATTTTCACACAATATTATACATACATTTTTTAGATGTTGTTCTATGGTACGAGGTCATCTTAGTTTTTTTTTCTATTAGTTGAAACTTCTACAGCAATTAAATCTAATTTTGCATTTTTCTAATTAATTTTCTAATATTTGGATGCTTATATCCACAGTTATATCAATATAATTTTAGAAAATATAATCAAATATAATATATAAATAAATAGCAAAGCTTGGGATTAAAATTATGCATCACTTTCAACCACCATTATTAGGATAATTAAAATTAATTAAACTGTTACTACCATGGCCTACAAAAAATGTCTTTGTGTGATATATTTGTTTCCTCAAACTCTGTTGGTAGTGTAGAACACAATATATTTTGATATTTATTTGTTATCATATCGACAAATTTGTTTTATAACGGAAAGATGGCTATTAGAAGTCCATTTTAGGTCATTAAAATAAATTATATAAATGCATTAATTAGTTATATAATCCCATTTCGAAATCAAGATTCTTGTAGAATCAACGCAAAATTAAAAATATTAAATTGAATTCTTTTTATTCAGAAAAATCAAATATAATATCCATTTTACAAGAAACTGGTTGTTGGGCGTCTGACAGAGAATGTGTTATAACGACGACGTTTTCCTTCAACACGGTGAGGTAGAGGGAAACGAATCTTACTGTCGTGGAATTGTTTCACATGTGGTCTTCTGGTGTTCTTAGCCTTGACAACTTCAACTTTAATGATCTGAAAAATAGTTATATATCTCATAAATACTCAAATAAAATAATAGTAAAAAATAGCAATATGTTTCTTATATTATACCTTGAATAGCCAACCTAGGATATATTTTTAAAGTGTATCAATTTTATACTCAGATTTCATAGCAACTACTAAATTATATGCTAAAATAAGGAACCCAATATGATCTATACTCTGTTTAAAATAACTTTGCCCACTTTCGCGAATGCGACTGAGCCGCCGACAGCCGTCAGAACCCCCTGGCGAGAGTCAGGAGAGCTGTGATTGGTTGTTAGTTGTCGACTGCTACCGTTGCCCGTCGCTACCAACAGCCGCTGCCGTATAGACACAGCTGACATCAGCTCCGACTGTGGCAACAGACATGAGCGAACTCAACGAGTTTTCGTCGATCGAGTGAGCAAGGTTATTTTGAGTTTAAAAATAGCGAACATTTTTTTTTTTTATTATATATTAAAAATGTCAAGTGTATAATAATTATTTGGGTATTTATTAATACGTACATAAAAATTTGACTGGTGTCGGATACAATTGTTAAGGAGTCATAAATGTATATTTATAGCACTATAAAACTAAAATTTAAAATATAAATTTGCAATATACAACTTTAGATTTTAAATTTTAGTTAACTAATTGTTGAAGTATTCTATAATAGTATAATTAGCAAATGCTTTGGAATCTGATAACTAAATACAATAGAATTTAATGCTTTTTATTTAAATACAATTGTTTTACTGGCTTCAATATTTATATTAGAAATTACCCACTATAAAATTAAAAAATTTCAATCTGGCATGACTGTTTATTTAAATGTTTAAGTAAGATTTGGAAGATTCTACTAGTGATAAGTTAATTAACTCAAATAAAATTAGAGATTACAATATTTATCCAACAAAAGAATCTTTTTAAAGTTGAAACGACATGGACAGAAAATGACAAGCCATATTTGTTTATATCAAATATATATATAAATAATAAATATTAAATTTAACTAATAAAAAGTTTCAAGTATTTAATTTTCAGATAGTTACCAAAGTTAAGTTCAATACCAAAGACTAAAACAAATATGTTGAGGAAAAATTAATAAAATAACTGGTTAGTGATGATTTTGATTTAGAATTATAAGCATAAAATAATTTACGACAGTTTGACTAAACTATAGTTGATCTAAGGTTAAACCACGGAATTCGGACGGCAAAATCGGTGGGTTAAGTGTAATCGACTATTGTATAATACGGGCACTTAATCAACTAACAAATAGGTGTGATATTTTACATTAAACTTTACATAATATTTTAAATAACTACTTAAAATCAAGTATTAATCGTAAAATTTAAATTAATAATTATAAAAACCAATACCTGGATAGCATGAGCCCTGGCTCTATGTCTAGCGCCCATATCTCTGTAGCATTTAGTGACAGCACTAGCAACAGTGGTGTCTCTGTATTCGCGGTACATGTTGTGTGTACCTGATCTGGAATCATAACGTAACCACACTCCGAAGTTCTTAATTTTGGTTGGCGATTTATCGGTAACCTATAAAAAATAAATAATTTTTTATATTGTATACATTAAACAGACGTCATGATCATAGAAATACATACTTGTTTCAAAGACACAATTTCTCCTGTGCTCTTTTTGAATTTCTTAAGTTGTCTTAAGAAATACCAAAACCTAGATTTGGCAACAATGCGATCTGGAGCGAAAATCCTCATCTTATATAAAGGTGTAGTCTTCTCCTTCTCGGTCGGCAATTTGCGTCCGATGACCTCATATTCTTTCAACTGCAAGCAAATGTTATAATTAACATTAAAATGTAATACAATTTAAAATTAAAATGTCCAATTTCAATCCAGTGCCACATGTCATGTGATTTTGAATATTTCCAATTAAATCGGTTGGGTATAACAAAACATCGGTACCCGAAGTTTAATTTCTATAGCACAATACTAAATACTTCAAACAAATATTTAAAAACGTGAAAATACTTACATCTCCCTTGGCTTTCATTTTGATTTTTGAATTTCAATATTCTAAATAAATCCAAACGAAATACCTACAGAAAAATCTATCG
Organism: Macrosiphum euphorbiae; assembly: GCA_949089665.1. Taxonomy (NCBI): domain Eukaryota; kingdom Metazoa; phylum Arthropoda; class Insecta; order Hemiptera; family Aphididae; genus Macrosiphum; species Macrosiphum euphorbiae. The sequence goes on from CARXXK010000005.1 coordinate 33,226,632, forward strand.
AAATGAGAGAGAACCAAACATAACCCCAAAGCTGTTCGAATAAATTTTTTATCTTCTAATTGACACGGCACGGTCGTGGAATAATAAATGCAACTTGACCATGTGCAGCCTGCTGCAGTCGCCGTCGCGGTACGATAATTCGCTTTTTCAGGTTTACGAAACGGCTACACTGTACGCTTACCGTCTTATCAACAATAAAAATATAATAATAATAATGTGTATTATTGTTATTGTTTTATCATTATTCATTGGCTGCGAATAGCTGATAGGGACTTTATATTAATTTTAGACGACAATACAAGTTTTTACGTTTCAAATGTATATATGATAGTAATAATAATAATGAATCATTAACCAAAACATTCGTTTTTTCGTTATGTGTTGGCAGATAGCGATTGAAAGAGAACATCATCAGTCTCGAAGGTCGTGACGTTAAACGTGTGTGCTTGTTGTACGACTACTATGACTGCGACTTGTCGGAGTAAAATATTATGACTGTTCGGTTACTGAATAATAAATCAGTCATTATATCGTTTCAAGATGGCCAATTGGACCGCTTTCACTTCCGACAGCTGTATGTGGTTTCTGTTTTCGTCTTTTCCATTTTCTATTTTTGACATTTTAATGAAGGGATTTTCTGTGTTTCAGCACCCAAGGTCCCAAATCGTCCCGCTCCCCCGCCACCCAAAGTGAACAAGCCTTTGTAAGTCGGAAAGTGATTCATGTACATTTTAATAATCAAAAATAACAACATTGTTTTTATTTGTTTAGAACTCAATCGAGATTAGCAAAAGCTCTATCATTGAAACAGTCAAAATCGCTCAATGGTTTTCAACAACCTGTAAAGAAGAAACCTCCACCTAGACCACCTCCCCCTAAATTCGCACAAACACCTAAAAGTCAAGTAATACATAAATAATATTTAATTATTTAACTTTTAAACGTAATATTGTAATTTGTTGTTAGGTCTATCATTAAAATATAAATCATCATCAAAAAGAAGGTATAAAGTTAAACTAAATTAGTAGATAGTAAATTGTAGACATCCTTTCCATCTTGAATAAATTGCCAACCTAACTGTTGTTTTCATTTCCTTCATTAAAATATGAAATCAATTAATTTAGTAACAAGTGTCGTAGATTATTTTTTCCACAACAATTGAGTGTCATCTCAACTGTTATTTTATAAAACAGTTTAAATTTATTACATTATTCTACATAAACTAGGACCTAGGTATACTCAGTTCAATAAAAAATGAATTATTAACAATTACTTAATTTTTAGGGAAAAGCTGGTTTGTCATCTTTAATTGGATTTAAAACCAAGCATACGGTTCCAACACCCTCTTGGGTTGCAAAACCCAAAGAAATACCTAAGTCTTCAAGTACTTCTCAGATGGTGGGTTGTCTTATAGACTTTGGTTCACCTCAAACATCTCCTACATCTACTCATAAGTTTGTATTTTATATTTTTATAATATATATTTTATTCGATAAAATTAATCATAATTGGATAGTAAAAAACGACAATTTTTTTTGTATAGATCTAGTAGTGATGGAAATAGTGTTGATAGCTTCAACAGTGATTTCGGGCCATGGAAAGGTTCTCAAGCTGAAAGCAGTGGTTTTGAAGATGATTTTGATTTATTATGTTCAAATGCAGATATGGATTATTTCAAAAACCGCTTTTCAATTGAAAATTCATTACCACCACCTACGTTACCTCCACCAATGTTACCACCAGATGCCCTAAATGTATTATTAAATGGTCCTAAATTACCTCCAAGGCCAAATGAGATGGTAAGTCCAAAGTTAAATCCAATAGATAATATTTGATTATTGTTGTAAATGAACTGCATTCATTGTATCCATTTTATCACCATATTTTGTTCTTTTTTATTTAAATAACGAAATATATACCATGGGTGCCAAGCTTTCAACCTTGAATGGCTTAAAACTTAATACTTAACACGTTGACTGCCATGCGGCCGCATAAAAATAATTACGTATCGATCATTTTTAGGCCGCCGGCTGCCGCACCTAGGAGGCCATACGGCCGCGGGCTGCCGTAAATGAATTTAGATTTATATTATTAGCTTTTCCATGGCGCTACAATAATGAACTGAAAAATGCGCCGTGGCGTAGTTGGAAAAATTACAATTTTTTTGATGTAATAAACATATTTTTAATATTTTTTTTGAATTTTTTAGTAAACATACAATTCAATAGTATATATACAAATTTGTAATGACACCAGAAAATTTGCTTGGCGCACCAATGATACATATTATTATGGCCGCCGGGGGCCGCGTGGCAGTCAACGTGTTAAGTGTTATTGGTCTGACCAATTATAACTCTGTAATTTACATTTTTATCTTAATAGACAGGATTGTCTTAAAATATTAAAAAAAAAATTTTATCATTTTAAAATATTTTTGTAATGATGTTACTAAGAAAAGTATTATTCCATGCGACTTTCATAGGAAAAGTCAAATATGTATCTTGTTATAAGCACACTAATTTTAACTGTCATATTGTGAAATAAATTCTAAAAAGGTGCTCTGCTGTACAGTAGGTTACAAGTGGGTCACTGTTTAATGGATGGTATTAAATTTGAATTCAATGATATAATATCATTGTATGAGAAAAACGATTCTGAGCGGAGACGGTATGTCAGTCTATAGGTTTAAGACATATTATATACATATCAATGGTAATAAAAAAAATATGCACAGTCTTATCATTGAGCATACTTCTTATTCCTTAAACTATGGTAGACTGTATGAATAGGCCATAATATTTAGATTTTTTTGATTTTTCAGTTTCATAAATCCCAGAATAATATTTTTAAATTACAACAAAAAACCAAAATCGTTAAAATTGATTTTAATATGTAATTTCGTCCAAATTTGAACTTAAAATGACCATAAAAGTAAACTGTGTTTTTTAGATTTTTACCCTTTTTGGCCCAACAAATAAAACTTAATTGATATTCATAGAAAAAAAAAATAAAAAAAATTTAAATATGAAATTGTCCGTAAACAGCTCAAAACAAGTCAAAATATTTTGAAAATTTTATCACGTATAAGAATCGATATAATAAACATTCAGTGAAATTTTCATGTATCTACAGTTGTTTGTTTTTGAATCACAACAAAATAAGAACATCGCTACGTGAGAAATCAAGTGAATATCCAATGTAAAAATTTGAATTTCAAACGCTCATAAAAATTTGGTTTGACTTTCTTAAGGACATTTTTTTTTTGTTGATACAATCAGACAACCTTATAAGGAATCTTGTATTACATTTTCATATCTTAGATTTAAAAAGAAACATTTTTATGAATTCTTAACTCAAAATAATTTGATAATATTCGTGATTTTTCCATGAATTGTCAAGATTTGAACTTTAAATGCTTATAAAAAAAACTTGTGACTGAGGATTTTTAATATTTTTCATATGTCAATTTAACAAGGAGCCTTGTATTAAATTTTCAAGTATTTTTAATCAACAAATAAAGTTTTATATACATTCATAGAAAAAAAAAACTAATAAAATTGAAAACTGAAAATGTCCCTAAACAGTTCAAAATAAATGAAAATATTTTGAAAATTTTATAGTGTATAGAAAATGTAAATATAAACTACCAGTGAAAATTGCATGTATCTACGGTCATTTGTTTTAAAGTTACACCAAAAGCCATAATCAAGTTTGTCAAAAACTGATTTTGCATAAAAATTCCCGTTTTTCCGGGCGCTTTTGAAAACTGTTGGGGTTTTAAATTTTGACCTCCCAAAATTACCAACTAGATTCACTTTCCCATGAATACTGAAGTTGAAAATCGAAGCATTATTTCAACTACTAATTGTGTACACAAACACAAAAATAAAAATAAAAACACACCATTGTAAAACCAATACATTCATCCTTCCACTCAGAATCTAAAAATCAAATTATAACATACAGTATCATCAAATATCATGAATCATGCACATAGAAATATACAATGTATTTCAGTGATATTAATAATTATTCAGTATTAATATATTATTGTAATTTTTATATATTTATAATTTGTTATACCTTATGGTAATAATAATTTATTAATATTCTAGCAAACTCAACTATCAAAATCACAGTCCAAGTGTATTGCTCAATTTGATTACATGTCTGGTCATGTAGATGATCTAGCTTTTAAGGTAATATTTTAACTATATATTTAATAATAATCTTATTTATTTAAATATTTATTTAATCTTAGAAAGGAGATGAAATTTTCATAACACGACGTGTTAACGATGAATGGTTAGAAGGTACATTGAATGAGCGCACTGGAATGTTTCCCATTAGTTACGTTGAAGTAACTGAACCATTACCCAAGGAATCTCCAACCAATCAAGAAATCCGCAAAGTAATAGCTGTGTTTGCATTTAAACCAGAATGCTGGGAAGATCTAACTATACAAGTAATAAATAATACAACATTTATACTGAGCATTTCCTAATAATAATTATACCCGACGTTACACCCACATGTATTGTTTCCGTTTTATAAATGTAGTAATAAGTTAGTGTATTTTTTCATTTTTTAAGAGAAAAAATTAAAAAAATTATGTTTTGAACAAAAAAATTGTTTGAGTTTTAAACAGTTCAAAACAATGTTTGAAACAACGGATATTTAAAATAACTTAATTTTTATTTAATATGTAATTTACTTATATGTCGGTACTAGTATAATATGTACACTGTTTCACTATTTATTAATTACTTATTTTAAATATTTTCTGAATGGATGTTTTTTGTGAATATAATATTATGATTATATTAACTATTAAAGAAAAATATTTTAAATTTGGTAATTTATTCAACAAAACAAAATTAAAATTAAAATTGAAGGATGATAATACATATTATTATTATTTAATACTCTAACTTTTTTTTCTGAAGTTTATTATTATAATTAAACAAAAAAAAAACAGTAGGTTACAGTAGGTTACAACTTACAAGTGGGTCAATGTATAATGGATTGTATTAAACTTGAATTCAATGATGTAATATCATTGTATAAGACAAACGATTCTGAGCGGAGAAGGTTTATAAGTCTGGATTTTTTATATTGTTATTATTTATTATAGCCTGTATTTTGAATTAATATTATAATATTATTATATTTTATTCGTTGCTATGATGATAAACAAAGCGGTTTTTTGTAATTTATAGGTAGTTTTTCCTGGGTGATTAAATAACTATTGAGAAAATCGAAAAATGATCTCCCTAAAGTACCATCTTGATCCAATTTGCTAAAAGATACGGTACTATATGTTGAAATCGAAGAACTCCTTCTGATTAAACTTTTGTATACAGGATATAAAAAAAAAATAAACACCATTGTAAAACCACTTAGCTTCCTTGCTCCACTCAGAATCTAAAACAATATTCACTTGGATTTTAAATTGTTTTATTCGTTTTAAACTATGAACTTAACGTTTAAACAAATGTTTTAAATTCATGTTTTAGCGGATGTCAGCGCACTATTTGTTTTTTCTAAAAAAGAAGAGAATAATATTTTTGAGGGAATGTCATATCGATTTGTCTAAATATTGTCTCAAAACAATTTAAACATCATTTTAATGTACACAATTTTTTTGTTTATTTTGAAAGTCAAATAACAATAAAATATAAAATTGGGTGTGTCATTCCCTCAAAAATATTATTCTAGATATTTTTTGTAATGGGTGATTTTACTCTAAGACTACTTAAAAACAAGAAAAAATGATTCTGCGTTAACGCGTTTTGTCTATGCTGTGCGTGGGCCAGAGAGAGAAAACAAATAGTGCGCTGACATCCTCTTAAAACAAGTTGTTTAACCCACAATAGTTATATTATAACAACTCTGGTGGAAGAACTTTATCTGTCGTACCGTTTTTATTTTATTGATAGCACTGACCAATAATTTTTAATAAATGTTACCTACATCTATTGAGCATTCTCTTAATATTTAATACTAATTTCAAACTATTTTTTAGGAAGGCGATCAAATTCAAGTTTTAAGAAGAATCGATGAAAATTGGTTATACGGGGAATGTAATGGATCTAAAGGTCAGTTTCCATCAAATTTTGTCACTGAACTACCTGATGATTTATAACAAGCGTATTGTGATATTAAAATAAAATACATAAATATATTTACCAAATTTTTTAATTTTAATACCTAGTTTTTTAAATTTTATATATTTAGTAAATTATAATACTAAATATTAATGAGCACATATGAAATCAAAATGTAAATGATCAATCTTTAATGCTCAATTTATACAACAAACAGGGTATTATTATCTATTACTTATTCAATAACTTTACTTAATTTGTTATACCGATATCTTTTATATTGTTATGGTATTCATATTCATATTTCAATTAAAATGTAAATTGTAATTATGTAAGTTGATATTTAGGTTATATATTTGTGTCCATAATAATCCTACATGCCATTATTAGTTGAATTATACACATTACTTTTTTTATATAAATGTATTATATTATAATATTCTCTGAGAGTTATGTTTTACAGTTTTTATTAAATAATTATATTTAAATTTAAATAAACACTTATATTATTATGAATTATTAATAATTTTACTCTATTCCTAGTTATAAGTTATACATGCCACTACTATAAACAAATATGTTTAGCCTCATGTCTTTCTAAGTGTAAACATAATATTATATAGAAATGGAAGTAATAGGGCAACTCATTAGTTCCATATTTTATACACATTACATTATAGTAGTTTATTATGGCGAAGACGAGTCCGATAGGTACCTATATAATATTTTGATTATTTATTGGTTGTATTCTCTAATTGTCTATTAAAAATATAATGTATGATATGAAGAACAAAAATCTATCACACGGATCAATACGTGAGAGAAAAAAAAATTAATTACATCAAATTCAAGTTGAAGTAGTTAACCTTGAAGACGTTCAGAATTGTATTTTTTCAATGTTTACAAGTATTATACCCTCCACTTTTACAGTATAAATTTTATATTATAAAGTGTCACTAAATTAATTAATAATAAAATACTTATACTCTGTAATTTGTACGTACAAATTCCCACGTTTTATGGCCAACCACCCAAGTCCTGACCCTGACTGAATTGTCATTTGAAAATTCGCTGAATTACCCACCTCTAATAAACCTATTCTGTCTGTCAGTATATTCTTTTACGCTCTGTTTATATCCACTAACCTAATATTAAATATACTATACAGCCAAGTTTGTATTGCCATTTTTTTATCCAGAAGTTAAACAATATTACACTCAATACAATAAATAATAACTGTCAAATGTATAAGCTCGTTTACAAACAACATTTATTGAAAAAAATATTTACAAACAATTTAATTATACATACCTAAATTAACATTAAAATATTTATTTATGCACAAATTAATCACTTGGAACTAACATACTTGATCCTTTGGAAGCATGTGTACGTTGGATACTTAAATAATATAACAGATAATATAAAAAAAAAAATATAGGTAAACCTTAGTATATATCTTAAACAATTAAAACCAAACAATAATACGTTTATATTTTCAATATAAACTAACATTTATAACAAATAAAAGTACAAATTTATGTGATGCTGTCATGAATTTTACTTAAACGTAATATTATATAATCTTTTTTAAGTACTAAGTTTAAACTTGATATTAATTTTTGTTCAAGTAATTGACTTAAAATTATATTTGTAAAGTCTAAAAGTTATAAAATAACTTTAAAAAAAATAAACAGGTCAGATTCTTCTAAGGACGAGATAAACATATAACTCTCAATATTAAGTACCCGCCCAGGTATCACACAAATTGATATCACATTAAATCATAATTTTCAAATTAAGTATTGAGGGTATAAAGACATTCACTTATATCTTTATTTCAATCAAAAGTTGTTGAAAGAATTATATAATCATACATTAAAAAATTAATGAAATACATTATACACAACTAATTTATTTCACATAGTCATAAATCCATTTTATTTTACGATATTGAGCAAGTTTGGATGACTGATAAATAACTCCAAAAATTAAAATTGATAAGAATACATTACAAATTCTATATATTACCTGGTAAAAAGATAATTGGTTTAATTTTGTTGTGCCATGCAAATTATTAACTAACCAATTTCATCCTATCTTTAAACTGATAGAATTCAACAAAATGTAAATATTTTTGTTGTAATTGTCTAATCTGGTTTATAAATTGGTATTTTTGGAATAAACTCCACCAAAAGTACCTGTAAAAAATATAAATACAATAAATAACATGGCCATAATAAAATTAAGTTTAATATGGATAAATTAAGACACTTCATACAAATTTACACTACTTTTAATGTATATTTTTTTTTATAATTAAAATTTATAAACAATTGTAAATTATTCTTTCAATGATCCTGAATAAATATATTCTAGATAACCTTAAGTCAACTTTGAACTCATAATTAAAAAATGGGTAAAGTAGGTAGTAGCTCTGCTGTACAAGAAGTGTTGAGCGTGCCTCATCAGTGAGTAAATAATTGTAGTAAGGTATATAATATGTTCAATTTGAATTCAATAGTAAATCATAACATTAAAAACATAGAATGTCAGTCAGCCATATATTACTAAGTATATTTTATGATGAGTTTTAGATTCTGAGTGAAACGATGAATGTATTGATTCTATAATGATGTGTTTTATTTTTTTATTTATTTTTTGTGCCTGTGTTCACGATAAGTAGTTGAAATAATGCTTAGATTTTCAATTTCAGTATCTTGTTCGATTGGAAAGTGAATATCGTTGGTGCATTGGGGAGGTCAAAATTTAAAATTCAAAGTAATTTTCAAAAGAGCCAAGAAAAATTAAGGAAAAACGAGAATTTTTACGCGAAATCGATTTTTCACAAAATTGAATTTGGTTTTTGGTGTAACTTTAAAACAAATGATCGCAAATACATGAAATTGTCACTGGTTTATATTTGCATTTTCAAAATATTTTGAACTGTTTAGGGACATTTTCATTTACCATTTTTTAGATTCTGAGTGGAACGATGAATGTATTGATTTTACAATGTGTGTTTTTTTTGTCTGTGAACACGATAAGTTGTAGAAATAATGCTTCGATTTTCAACTTCAGTATCTTGTTCAATTGGAAAATGAATATCGTTGATGCATTAGGGAGGTCAAATTTTAAATTTCCCAGTAGTTTTCAAAAGCGCCAGGAAAAACAAAATAAAAATTAATGAAAAACGGGAATTTTTACGCAAAATCTGTTATCGAGAAAATCGATTTTGGTTTTTGGTGTAACTTTAAAACAAATGACCGTAGATACATGAAATTTTCAGTGGTTGTTCATATTTGCATTTTCTATACACGATAACATTTTCAAAATATTTTGAACTGTTTAGGGACATTTTCAGTTTCCAATTTTATTAGTTTTTTTTTTATGAATATCAATAAAAATTTATTTGTTGAGTAAAAATACTTGAAAATTTAATACAAGGCTCCTACTATATTGTTTCAAAGTTTCAAAGACAGATGAAAAATATTAAAAATCGTTAGTCACAGTCTTTTTTTAAGCATTTAAAGTTCAAAAAATGACAAAATATGGAAAAATCACGAAAATTTGCAAATTATTTCGAGTTAGAAATTCATAAAAATTTTTCTCTTTAAATCTAAGATATGAAAATGTAATACAAGATTCCTTATAAGATTTCCTACATTTATCAAAAAAAAAATGTCTATAAGAAAGTCGAATTAAATCTTTATGAGCGTTTTAAATTCAAATTTTTACAACATTGGATATTCACTCGATTTCTCATGTAGCGATTTCCTTATTTTGTTGTAATTCAAAAACGAATAAGTGTAGATACATGAAAATTTCACTGGATGTTTATACTAGAATTTCCTATACACCATACAATATTGAAATTATTTTTTAAACTCTTTTTGAGCTGTTTATGGACATTTTCAGTTTTCAATTTTTTTAGTTTTTTTTTCTCTAAATAACGATAGAGTTTTATCTGTTGGGCCAAATAGTGTAACCATTTAATACAAGGCTCCTGATATATTGTTACATTATTACGAAATTACATAATATTAAACCTAGTATAACTATTTTAGTTATTTTGTTGTGATTGTATAATATTATTCGTGGGTACTTGAAACTTCTAAAGTGTACCAAGTGTATCTATGATAGTATCACGGTTTGTTGTTGATGTTTAATGCGTTATAAGTAGCTAATGCATATTGTGATATAATTAATTTGGAATTTATTATAGGTACCTAATAAATCAATTTTATTTAATAGCATAGATAAGTATATAATATGTCTTATACCTAGACTGATATACCGTCTCCGCTCAGAATCGTTTTTCTTATACAATGATATTATATCATTGAATTCAAATTTAATACCATCCGTTACACTGTGACCCACTTGTAACCTACTGTACAGCAGAGCACCTTTTTTGATATTGATATTAAAAGATTTAATTTTACTATTAGTAATTATGATAGATAGAATTAATTTTTGCAAGCATTTGTTTAAATATTTAATTTTTCATAAATTTTAACTAATTTCTATAAAAAATGTTGTGTTATAATTTTTTGGATTTGGAATAAAATACTTATGAGGAACCTTCAATTCAATTTTTCAAATCTAAATCTTAGTTATCTTACCAATAAAAATTAAATATTTTATAAATATTGCACTATTTTGACATTTTGTCAAAATTTGAACTTAAAATACTTATAAAAAATAAATTGTGGATATGTAGATCTTATATTTAAAAATTTTAAAAAGAACTAATGAGGAATTTTTTTTTTAATGTCCTGGGGCCCTCAGTCCACAAGAGAATATTACTGTTTCACATTCTGACGGTAATGACAGACATCGACATTATCAATATGTTAAATGGGCGGAGGGATGTATTTTGGTTTAGACGTGGTAATGTGTCAATGTGTCATGCATCAGAGAATAATATAAAATTGTATAACTTAGTTATCAGGTTAAATATTTAATTAAAATAACAGACTTTAAAAACTTACATATTCCGTAATAGAAGAATTATCTACTCTTTGTTTATTTAATCTCCAATGCAAACCAATTTTATTATAAAGATGATTATTTTCCCAATCGAGTAATTTGTTCAAACTATGCTGAGTCTAAAGTTTATAAATTTGATAATTAGACACATAAAAAATATTATATTAATTAAGTTTAATTACCCGTTTGCTGAGGCAAATAACAGGCCAAAGTGAACAACCAAGAGTACAGCAGCAACACATACATCCACAAAACAACCATTTAGCATTCATTGGTAAACTTTTCTTTAACACAGAATTGATTCGCGCCATTGTCTCTTCAAATTCTTCAGGAGCTACACGTGATACAAGTGCACTTGGAAATTCTGATTGGAATCTGCTACTCAGTCCAAAACTATAATATATATAGATATGTTATTACTTATAAAATAATTGTTTATACATCATATATAGCCATACAAGGTGATCTATTTAACTAAGGAACTTGAATATTATAATTAATATGAGTGTCTTCCATTAAATTGATCACCCCATGTATAATACTAAAACAATTCTAGCAATGTTATTTATATTTAACCATTAAAATAAATATTTAAAACAAATACTTATGTTTTGAAAAAAAAAAAATAAAATAAAAAAATATAGAAACTATAAATAAAAAATATCTTCAAAAAAGAAAAAGATAATTTCTAAGCCAAAAAAACATAGGTATTTATCATAATCATAAATTAAAATTTAATGGCGTTTCACGAGACAGTAATTTATTTATTTTTCTGCATTTTACAGGCAAATATGAAAGTCCATGTGTATTCTTTTTGATTCAATTATTCAATTATTTTTTAACATAATTTATTTGATCAATGTACAATTACAAAATTGTATGTTTCTTTTAAATGAACACAAACAATATATAGATGACTATCTTAGACTCTGGTCAATACAGACATAGTCATTTTGATAAGATACATAGTTTTTTTTTAGAGTTTTAGTATTTAAAACCTGTTTATTTTTATATTAATTAATATAGTCTCTAAGTAAATGTATGACCTATAACATTATGCTACACATTGGCAAATATTTAGGTATTTATCTAGTATTTTTTGAAAACAATAAATTGTAATATACGCTCATTGCATCCCAATCTAATCAGACACGCAGATAACATAATACACTAAATAATGAATATTGACGTCAAAATATAGATTGAAAATACTTGATAATACCAAAATTAATATTATACAACAGCAGTTTATAACGTCGTAGTACGAATATTATATTAGTTATACAACTAGGTCTTGGATTTTAAATGCCTTTAAAAATATAAAAAAACACCCTTTCAAAAAAGTAATTTATGACCTTAAAATTTTGAGAGATGTCCTTACAAAAATTCCCTGGAATTGAGACAGAATTTCTTTAGAAATCAAGATAAATTTGTGAATTATTTTATTTAAAAACCAGAGTACTTTATGTTGTTTTAGTACAAAATGTGTATTATATTATTTTTTTTTTTTTGTTTCGGAACATTACTAAAAATAGGTTATAAAATTACCTAAAAAAAATAAATGCGATAAGAGAAAATTCAATGGCATTGTTCAAGAGACACATGAACAACGTTGACATTGATATATTATGACAACTCAGACAGAGAATTAGTACAACACTATCACTCTAATTGTATAAAATAGTTGTAATTCATATTATATAATTTTCAAATATTTTAGGGACATGCGAGAAAAATAATATTACGGAATTTATGAAAATACACTATTTACATTATTTTTACTTTAAATTTTAATCATGACGTATTCATTGTAATATAATTTTAATGTATATATATAGGTAATTTAATGATAATATGTGTGCATGATAAAACATGGTGATTCATCAATGTGTTGACACTCTATATTATACTATTATATACCATTGATTAATTGCAGCATGTATAGTTGCTGTAATTAATCAATGATTATAACTACTAATACACACTATACTCACGTAAACCATTTTAACGCTTATCTTTTAATTTTTTTTTGATAGATATAGTTGATAATTATTAGCTAATAATTTTAATTTTTCTTTCAGATATATAGTATGAAACAATGGTTATTTTACATACTTTAATAGATATAAGACAATATTGTATATTTTCGTTGATTTTTTATGTTAGATTATTTATTAAATTGAAATAACTTATAGGCAACATTTATGTTACCTAATATACAATCTATTATATAAAAATGAATGTTTGTTTGTTCATCTTCAATAGTCTCAAACACAACTGGACCGTTTTCAATAATAGTTATATCAATAGATTCCTTACAACTCTGGGAGGGTTTGTAGCTTTTAGGATTAGGTACACGGAAATTTTGTTATATAAGGTTGCTGTTGGTTACAGATAAATTGGGTATTAAAAACTTAAAAATATGTAATTTGAATTTTAATAGTGTACCTAGTACTTACATTTGACAATGACCAAATTTCCTTTATAAAAGATTATAAATTTAAAATGTTTAAACTACCTCCATAAAATAAACTACACACATTTTTTTAGAATAGTTATTTTAGAGATATAAGTATATTAATAAGAATATAAAACTGCAATTAACGAGATAGTGCAACAAACTTTTGAATGAACACGACAGTAAATCATCAATCTTGAGCCCAGAACATGTCATTACTTACACAGTGAGATTGCCAATTCCTCGGATTAATATCGGGTCTTGAACATGCATTAGATACGCTTCATCCATAGACGTGCATGCAATCTCCTCATCATACTGCTGTATGTCGTCGAATACAGCCATGACATTTGTGACGGTATCCTCTGAATGAATAACAATTGTTATGTTTAAAAACGCAGGTGCAATTACTCGACGTGATTCGGGGATAAGCACGAATAACAAGGACATCCAGTCGAGAACCCGTTGGATGTCAGTGAGTGGGACAGTCTATCAGACCCACCGAATTTTCCGAAATGAGACAAACGGCCTGGATATCTTACTATTCATGACCTATATATTAGCTGTATCCTCGCCGAGTCTTAACAGACAATACTTGCAAGACATAATATATTTTATGATGGCACTTACCCTGAGATCTAGCGTGATAAATATTATAATTTGTAGATCGTTTCGATCGCCGTGTTTTCGGCGAGAACGGTCTACCGCACTGAAAGCCACCGACTGAAGAAACTAAAAATAAGACGACACAAACACACGAACGGCAGTATTATTATTGCAGTCGGAAACTCGGATTTCGATATTTAATATTAATATTTATTAATTATTATTATTATATTATTGTTCTTCGTCGTACAGCAACAGCAGCAGATTATGTCATTGTGATTTCGAGCGCAAAAATAATATTTTGTTTTTGTTCTCTCGTTGCGTTGGCAATGACGACTGTGTTACTGTTGCCACAACTGCGTGATATCATATTCTTTTATCGCTATCGCACGATATCTAGAAATTTGCGATTATCGACAAAAATGTAAATAAAATATTAAAATATTATAATAGGTATACTCACCTATATAGGCTATATTAAATTATGTTTACTGTGGTTGTACGTTTTTTGGTGATTTAGTATTTACCGATTTTATATTTTTTTCTACACTTCCTAAGTATACCTGATCCCTTTCTTCCGAGGTAACAGATGTATTAGTATAAGGACGTGTACGTGCATCGTATAAGTATCTACGATGGAAGAAGACAGAGACAAGTCGCCGGAAGACAGTATCCCTTTGGCAGATGATGACCCTCAAGGTATGTTATTTTGAACTGTAGATTTGCTAAATTGTTACTACTTCGATCCCGCATTGGTGTTTGCTTCAATTTTAAATTTTCATCACAGCCATTATCCATGATGATCAGGACATATCTCAATGCTCCGATGTCATTGTGCGCAATCAAAGTATGGACTCATTACAGTCGTCGTTTACAAATGGTAGTAATAGTCCAAGCAGAAACAGTGAGTGTTCTATGTACATTATAGGGTTGCCACTTGTTCTGATTTCACCGGAACAATACCGCTTTCTAAAAATTAGTCCCGTGTTTTAATATATCTTTATCTACTCAATAACCAAAATATGTTTTTGTCGAAATCATTGGCGTTTTAGTAAGTTTATTTGTATACATCAATAAGAGACGGGCAAGTAAGGTACTAGGCTGTATTGTTCTATTTCTATATTTTCTAATAATTATACGACAAATGAGTTATAGATATCATTCAGACTAGTGTCCTGAATTTTAATTTTGAATAAATGGCAATCCTTGTTTAACAATATTCAACCTTAAGTAGATTGTTCAAAGTTCAATTATTTATACTACACTATCAGTCTAAATATTTGTTTGCCTTTTATAGGTTTAGATCGTGATATGAGCCCTGATGAATTAGAAGAAAAAGCCAGGCTTATTACACAAGTTTTAGAACTACAAAACACATTAGATGGTAAACACGATTTGCATATAATATTTAAGTACATAGCATAGAAAAATTGGTACTTCCGTGTTATCTCGACTACTTTAGGTTCACAACCGTGTTATCTCGACTACTTTAGGTTCACAACCGTGTTACCTCGACTACCAAAATATTTCCAAGACTACCTATTATATGATCAACCGTGTTATTTCGACTACCGAAATTTTTTAAATTATAAAAATATATAAAATATATAGGTTAAATCTATTTTGAATAATAATATAAATCTATTTTGAAACACGATAAAATGGCATAAAAATGTGTATAGAAAAAATTGTAATAATATAATATAATATAAAAATTGTAATAATATAATATAATATAAAAAATAAATAAAAATTTCAGTACTTCAATAAATTCAGTCAGGTATGAATCTAGATGATGGCGAGCTGTTCCCCTATGTTGTTTGTTTCGCCACTTTGCCGATCCCCAAAGGCGTTCAATTGTTTGGGTGTGTGCTCCTGTGGTTGGGTCAACAAAATTGTATGTATGATTGACAGTATAGTGATTGAAGCCGGATGATTTTAATAATTCGGTGTTATATGCACACCAACAATCTGAATAGATCGTGGTACCTTCCTGAATGTTGTTTTTGATCGCCATAAGTAAAGTTCCTGTTTTTCTGTCATGTACTTTTAATAAAAATGACTCTTTTGTCTCGCGACAAATTCCTCCGAATATCCACTGTTCGGGAAGTATCCTCCCAACATGGTTTTTTCTTTTCGAAAACAAACTTTTATCAATTTCGACAATTTTCCCCTGTGGTTTATTTTCAATCGCCATTGCACATACTTCACGTATGTAATTATTCCAGTCAATAACTGTATTTTCACTTATATTAAGTTCTTGTTCACACCACTTAATACTAGTCATTTCATTTGACCACCCATATATAAATCGCACAACAGTCGTACACGATATTCGTGATTTCGCAAACCAATTACCATTACGTATATTTACCTTTTTTTTGGCATTTTTTAATATTACATTTCCAAAAGATTTCTTTTCCAAAATACAATTTTGACAAGTGATTGTTTGGACAAATCCGTGCACTTGGCAACACTCCGCGTTCTTGGAGAAAATTAACAGCCTCCTTCTCGGATGATGGCAAATTAAAAAAATTCATATTGACTAAACGATATATTTAACTAGACATAGCGCTAATACGGAAAATAGGACGATTGTCGAATGACTGACGAAATAAAAACCACCATTGTACATCGAAAACAAAATTAAATATTGTACATTACAATGATACAGATTACAACGCGGGAATATATATTTATTAATAAATTACGGTTTATGGAGGTAGTCAAGATAACCCGGATGATTCCAACAGGTAGTCTTGGGAATATTTGGGTAGTCGAGATAACCCGGAAGTACCGAAAAATTTAAATAAGTACATAATTAAGGTTTATTAAATATAAAATAAATTTTTTAGATTTATCTCAACGTGTGGATAGTGTAAAAGAAGAAAATTTGAAACTGCGATCTGAAAATCAAGTTCTTGGCCAATATATTGAAAATCTTATGTCTGCGTCTAGTGTATTTCAGACTACTTCTCCAAGAGTGAAAAAGAAATGAAACATAGATTATATTATTTTTATTTGCTGCCATAAACAATGCAAATTAATTTAACTAAAATTAATACAATACGCACAGCTTTATCATCTTTTTTAATCTCAATTCTATAACACTACATACAAAAAAAAATTATTAATTTAGTTTCATTTAATATATTAAATCTAAGTTAACATTTTTTATTTTTTAATGCAGTTATACTAGACTCTATTTGTTAAAACTAATAATTTATTGAAAAAGTTAATTTTTAATCTTATTCTTACTATATCTACTTCGTGAGAATAATTTACAACAAAAGAAAAATGTATAAAGTGTTTCTATTCTATTTATGTTAAACATATTGTTTTATTTTGAATTATTTTTAATTTATAACACATTCCATTCATAATATTATGTATCAATATATTATTCAGTATATTGTTATGAAAATTATGGATATATTTTTTTTTTAATTTCTTATTATTTATAATGTACAAATAGCATAAGCTATTAAAAATAAAGTATGTATCTCATTATCAGTATTTAACTAATTTAATTGAAATGTAGGTATTTACTCAAAATGTTAGATTATTGCTTTAGTTTTAATTTTAATTTATTATAATTGTTATTATTTGAAATTATAGAATTTTAGATTTAAATTTAAATATCTTATATTCAATATTGTCTTATTTTTCCATGATATACTGATGACTATAATACTCTATTCAAAAAGACAACAATCCGTTTTTACTTTGGCACGTCAAGAACCACACGATAATGTTGCCACTTGTTAAATGGTGGGGTACTGGATGAAAATTGCTAGGTGTTGCTAACTGACAACTCTCTTTTAAAACTAATACAAATACAAAACAAAATAATGCAATGCATATTTTTTTATTTTAAAAAAAATTGCATTTATTTATTTTAAAACCATAATGAGGAATCTTTCAACACAAAGTAAATATACTGACTAGTTTAATAATACTTAAAGTAGTAACATTATAATACTAGCTTAGCCTTTATTGCATTGGATTTAAAGTGCTTAGACTTCTTCACTAAAAATAACTATTATTGTTTAATACTGTTTTCATATTATAAATGTATAAAATAATGTTATACCTGTATTATGTGCTATATAAAATAAAATTTTACTTAAAAATAAATGTTATTAATTTAAAAAAAAAACTAGATTTAAAGTTTACTACAGTGTATAATATAGTATTTATATATAAATGTTCTATAAAATATAATAAATAGCCAATAGCCAATAGGTATATTATAATACATAGGTACCTATTGATATATTTTATTCTATAATATTATAATTGTATTTAAGAAAATTGAAGAATGTATTATGAATATTACCTATACCAAAATTGTTAAAAAATGTGTAGCATGTTGTCCTCTTTTAGTTGTTGGACCTAATTTTATTTTGCCATTTTTTTTTATAGCCACATACCATTTTTTTCGTTGATATTTCAAAGATAGGTATGCACTGTAAGGACCTTCTGGTTGTTCGATGAAAATTGTTGAATTATTGTTAGGATCAGCCTAAAAATTAATAGAAATTAAAAATATTTAAATAAAACTATTAAATAGTATTCCCACTTCTCCATAAAGAAGTCCATCTTTATTCATAGCCAAAAACAAATTGGCTTCAACTCCTCTAATACGGACATGACCAGGAGACATCGATGTGAATTCCATTATACAATGGCTGTCTATGTCATCATCAGAACTGGATACTATTCCATTTTGAAGTATTAAAATATTATACCCATGTCTGCAGTTCAATTTCATCCTGCGGCCATAATGTTTGAGCACACGTCTGTCGACAATTGTAGATTTGTGATTCTTTTGAACATGTTCATTACTCAACAAGCGACTAACATAAACCACACAATTCAAACAATTTATTAGTTTTTTTTAACATTGGTAATAAATGTATTAACCTCTTGGACGCTGCAACATCGCATGTTGATGTTTGAGATATTTCTTCTTCTTGATCCATGAAAAATGTGTTCAAAATCAAATAAAATTATTGTGATGCCTACTAAAAAAGTGTGTTGTTTTTCAACAAAATTTTTATTAACATAGCCAGATATGCCCAAGTATACAACAGGATTCACTAAAAAAAAAAAAAAATAACCACCTACATGTCTACATTATATATTATGTTTATGTGCAATAAGTCATGAGAGGCAATGGTGCAATAGCCAATGAGGCATGTGTGGGTTTGATGTGGGCATACCATTAACAATCTAAAATTAAGTTTGTATTTTTACCTTTAACCCCTCCATAACCTATTATAATAATATGTAAAATGCTATATACCATATAGGATATTACAGACACTATGTTAAACATAAAGTATAGTAGACTATAGTATATTATACACTCAAATAATTTATTTTATAGATTTTTTTACAGATTATATAAAGATATAAAAATAAAGTGTAGGTAGGTTGTTATATTTATGAATAAAACATAGTTAGGAAGATATTTAGGTATATTATATAACATTTTTTTTCTTTAATTAAATTTTAAACCAATAATTTATTGTAATTAGTTGCCCACTTACTTAATTAATATAGGTCAAGAAATCCAAGGAATATTTAATTTCTGATCTACCTCTACAGGTTAGGTAGGTAGATACAGAAGATGTTAATCAAACCTAATACACGGGGGCACGGACACTTTTTATAGTTCATATTTTCTCAGATTTTTCACGAAGTACCTACTCTCTACTTTTATAGATACCTACTATTGGAGAACTTATCATAAGATCCAAAAATATAACGCTATTTTATTGTTTAGAAAATTCAAAGCTTAATACCAGTTGATTAATTCCATTGACAGGTAGCAAATCCTGTACATATATTTATTAATGTCAAATTGTTCTTGCAACAATACGGCATACACATTTAAGATACCTAACATTAAAGAATCCAACGTACATAATCTAAACTTTTCAATCTATCAAGTTCTGAATTTTAACGAGAGCACCCACTTTACACTTAAAATCCTTAACAGAAATCTTAGACACATTTAGACTTACACATTATATTTGAATATTATGCTTCCTTATATCCAGTGATGTTCGGATGTTCCCATCAAATTAGTTGAGGGTATAAGGTATAACACATTAACACTTTAAACTGCCTAACAAAATTTTAACAATTTGAATGAAAAAGTTTAGGATAATAGGGTATCGGCCATTATAGGGTGCTCAAAAAAAAGTCTTTCAAAAGCCTTTATCTACTTTAAGTTCTAGACCATCACCTTGGTATAATAAGGGTCGAGGGAGGAGTGTTAATGATAACAAACAAATTTTCATTTTAATAATTTTCATTTGTTTCACAAAATAAATATATTACTATTTTGAAGACAAAAGTCACCCACTACAAAAACAATAATAGTTATTTCTTTTAGAAAATTAAGCAAGACTTGAGAATATTATCCTCAGACCGTCAGACGCTAGACATGCAGTCTACTGTGCACCGGGGGTGGCCAAACTTTTTTTGATTAAGATCTACTGAGGTCGAGGGTATATTTTAGGATCGACTTATGTAGTATTGGTGTGGCATAGGTCATAACTCATAAGAATATTGTTGAATATATTACTGGGGGCCGCGTGTTATTTCAGAGATGGTATTCTTCAGTGAAAATTTGCCAACTGGGAATAATAGGTAGGTAGGTACCCCTACCCCTATATTGCTATATCATATTAAGTAAAGTGAAATGTGTTTCGAAGACCAAGTTTTAAAGCAGATCAACTTTTTTTAATTTTACTGTTAGCAACTTCCACAATAAGTTTTTATGATTTTCTGAAGCTAGAACAGTATAAAGACTCTATACTAAAATATCAAGAATCTTACACAGAAAATACTATTCACAAAAATTAGTTCATTAAATAATAATTATTAAG
This sequence comes from Macrosiphum euphorbiae, assembly GCA_949089665.1. Classification (NCBI taxonomy): domain Eukaryota; kingdom Metazoa; phylum Arthropoda; class Insecta; order Hemiptera; family Aphididae; genus Macrosiphum; species Macrosiphum euphorbiae. The sequence goes on from CARXXK010000005.1 coordinate 33,247,697, forward strand.
AGGGCATCAGGTAGTCAATGTTTAAAAAATTCAACTAGAGTTAAAATCATAAAAAAAAATTGAAAGAGGGTGTTGGCGCCCGCAAGCAAATGCATTTAAGGAAACAAGAAAAAAATTTGAAAAAAAAATAAACTAAAATATCTAGAACTATAAGCAGAAAAAACTATTCACAATAATAAGTTAATCAAAGAACGATTATTAAGAGAGCATCAGGTAGTCAATGTTTAAAAAATGTATACAAATTAATAACCTAAAGAGTAAAGTTTTATTCATAAAAAAAAATCGAAAAGGAGGTGTGGGCGGCCGCAGCCAAATGCATTTTAGAAAAAATTATATAGTATTAACAGTTAAGACACATTAACACACATTAAGGAGTTTAAACTAAAATGTCCAAAATCTTATACAGAAAAAACAATTCTCAGTAATTAGGCAATTATAAAATGATTTTTCAATTTATCGATTTTTAAAAATCACTACAAAAAAATTCAACAATAATTAAAATAGTTTTGAAAAAAATTGAAGGGGGTGTTGGCACCAGCAAGCAAATTCATTTTAGAAATCAAAAAAATATTATTAAGTGGGAAAACAGCAAAGAAAGCAAACTACAATCTATAGATTCTGAAACAGAAAAATCTATTCAAAATAATTAGAGTTCATTAAAGAAGGATTTATTCATAATGCACCAAGTTATCAATGTTCAAAAGTCTAAAAAAAAAAAGTCGATGTCGCTCTTCTGTATTTTCAATCCTTAGCTATAAAAGTTGAACATTTTATACTTTTTTAACTACAAAATTATTATTAAATTTTAAATGTGATAAATTTTGTCAAAATTTGAACTTTAAATGCTTATAAAAAAAATTTGTACCTATGTATTTTTAATATTTTTCAACTGCTATTGTAACAATATTTCACGCTTTTTTACCCAACAAATAAAATTTCATTGATATTTATGGAAAAAAAAACTAATAATATGGAAAACTGACAATGTCCGTAAACAGCTCAAAAAGAGTCAAACTATTTTCAAAATTGTATGGTGTATAGAAAATGCTAATATAAACATTCAGTGAAATTTTCAAGTATCTACAGTCATTTGTTTTTTAATTACAATAAAATAAGAAAATCGTTACAAGAGAAATCGAGTGAATCCCACCAAAAACATATATGTAAAATGAGAGCCAAGTTCAATACTATAATATATGCCTTGGTTGCTGACTTCAACGACAAAAGAAGTGAGATCTAAATGGGTGCCAAGTTAGGATAATATATTGAAGCCTAAGGTGTGACTTGGCTACTTTTCATATACGAATTATTATTATAAGTACCTACTAAAACAGTAATGGAAGAGTGAAGATGATTTTCCGAAGAATAAAATAAGAACTCAAAGCTTTAGAACTTGCAAATGCTACAATATATAATTCGTAGCCAAGTCAGACCTTAGGCTTCAATATATTATCCTAACTTGGCACCCATTTAGATCTCACTTCTTTTGTCGTTGAAGTCAGCAACCAAGGCATATATTATAGTATTGAACTTGGCTCTCATTTTACATATATGTTTTTGGTGGGATATCATTACTTTTTGTATGTAAATTATTATAACCTAACCTAACCTAGCCATGACGTATTCTATAAATAAAGTTTATTACTATATAATATAATTCAGTTACTAATATTAATAATAATATTTATTATAAAATATTTTCCGTTGTATATACAGAGTATAAAATATATGTAAAATTAATATACAATTATTTTAACTCTTTTTGAGTATATTTTTAATTATCATAATTTTATTGACTGTAGTTTCTACTGTTGGGTGGATAATTCATAATTTGTAAGAATAATTATTTAATTATTTTAATTGTAATATTTAAAAAAAATAATATTAATTACATACATAGATAGAAAAAAAAGTATGTTGCTGCGCGCGGGTCGACAATATCGACACATATTCGGCTAGTCGTATTTTTGGAGCGGCGATACGGGAAAGGTTATTTAAGTCAACATTATATTACATTACATTAAATTAGAGGCAATTCATTAATAAATTGAAAAATTAAACATAATAGATAAAATAATTGCAAAATTATAATAAAATCAATTAATTAAAAAATTAAAAATTTAAAAATTAAAAATTAAAAATTAAAAAATTTTAAATTAAAAATTTTCAAGTTTCTGATTTTTTCCTTTGTATTTACCTAACTACCTATCTGTATGCCAAATTTGAACTTTCTAGGTCATCTGGAACTGGGTTAGAATTTTGATCTATAGGTAAGTCAGTGATAAAAATGACGATTTTCGGACGTTAATATCTAAATAACGGTTTGAAGTGTGTTTATGAAATTTAGAGCACATATGTATCTCGTTAGTCTCAATATATGAGCCAAATTTGACATGTTTATGTGAAATAGTTTTTGAGTTATGAGTTGGTCAAAAGTGGCTCCAAATGGTTCGTGTAATATTACACACGGTGCTGCTCGCCAGTTCTGTTAGCTAGAACTTGGCTTGACACGCTACCGCGTGTCTAGATATCAAATGTTGTAAAAATATGAATTTCAAACGCCCATAAAAATTTAATTTGAGTTTCTTGTAGACGTTTTTTTTTTTTTTAATTAAAGTAGACAAACTTATGAAGAATCTTCTATTACAATTTCAAATCTTAAATTTAGATTTATTTTTTTTTTTACTCGAGAAACTAACGATGTAAAAACAAAAGCTGCACTTGTAATTATTATATATTCGTCACTCATATTGAAAAAAAAATTAAAACTTATAAATATTTTTAAAAAATACTGGCAATTACACGTCCACACTGCAATAGATATAAGTACCTACTAATATAAAAATAAATAATACGAGGGGGAATGTTTAAGTTGCCAAGGCGGGAAATCTTTGTGTAAGTTGAACGAACACTGTTGTCGAACATTTCAATGCACTGGTTCGCCGAGTCAGAAAACATTCTCATCGAACATGTTCGACAACAATGTTCGTCCTAGTGTGGACCCGGCTTTAGTTACACAGTAATAATTATATGAATTTCTTCTATAAGTAGGTAATCACTTTTTGGGATAGATGGGGACAACTCTTAAAGACTAAAAGTTTCATATAAACGCACTTTTAGATTTCAAATAGTACACATGTGGTACTTTAAAGACATCATTCTAGTAGGAATTTCTCAACAGTAATTGAAAAGGTTCAATAAACTAATGGAATCTGCAAAAAATCAGTAAAATTTAAGGTACCTACACCAGCTTTGAACATAATATATTGCAATATTATAAAGATAGTTATCTCGGGGTCAGGACAGAATATTTTGAGCAATCCTATTTTATTTTAGAATTTTTGTAAGCATTAGACCTGATGTCATTTTTGAAAATAATTTTAAGTTTTATTAAAAACGACAGGTCCTTGTAAAAATTATTGACGGCAGGTAGGTACGTTACCCTGGCACCCCTTTGTCAGAATTTTCCAAGGTAAATCATATCATTAGTTAGTGACCAATTCGTAACCATTCGTAACCACAAATTCGGAATTCGTAACTTGATTTCCACCGCGGAAAATCCATTTTTACATTTTTACATAAAATTTTATTTGTTGGTTAAAAAAGTTTGAAAATTTATTAGAAAGCTCCTGGTATATTGTTTAAAAGGCAGATGAAAAAAATTAAAATCCATAGCCACAATTTTTTTATAATTTCCTTATTTTGTTGTAATTTTAAACGAATGGCTGTAATAGATATATGAAAATTTCACTGAATGTTTATATTAGCATTTCCTACACACTATACAATTTTGAAAATATTTTGACTCTTTTCAAGCTGTTTACGGACATTTTCAGTTTTCAATTTTTTTAGTTTTTTTTTCTATAAATATCAATAAAGTTTTATCTGTTGGGCCAAAAAGTGTAAAACTTTAATACAAGGCTCCTCATAATGTCGTGATGAAATTACAAGCAGGGCTCAAATGGCATACACTCAATTGTATCTTGCAGAGAGGGAAGAGGAGGAGGGTTCATCAAATTATTCAACAATATTTTTTAAAAAAAGCACACATTATTGTAAAACAAATATTTTTATCTTTACTGATAGGTAATCTAAAAAGTTAATATTATGTGGATCTCTCCCATGTGCGTATTAGGAAACCCAGGACGCCACAGAGCGCCTTATGTATACCACGTTCTCATTGACCCATTTCAAATTGCCCGCTTTTTTTTTTATCATTTATCAAATAATTTAATTTAATTTAATAATATAATATTAATTTAAATATTATATTATATTATTTAATTTAAACAAATTAAAATAACTATTTAGTAGGAAAAGGTACCTAACTAATATTAAGAGGACGCTACACCCGCATGTGTTGTCTCCGTCTTACACACGTACGACATAGACAAAACGCGTTTAGGCAGTCTGAGTATAACTCGCTCAATTTTGGTTCTAGAGTAAAAATACCTATTATGAAATTGAATTGTGATAATATTTCTAAGGGCAAGACGCTGCGGTTTTTCCATTATACCCAATATAACGTTCATTATATCGTTTTGAAATAGAAAAAATTTCACCATTTTTAAAATACCTTTGACTTTTAAAAAATTAAATTTTTTAAAAAAACTTGCCCTTAGAAATATTATCACAATTCAATTTCATAATAGGTATTTTTACTCTAGAACCAAAATTGAGCGAGTTATACTCAGACTGCCTAAACGCGTTTTGTCTATATGTGTAAGACGGAGACAACACATGCGGGTGTAGCGTCCTCTTAAACAATATTATTATGTTATTATAATTCAATAAATTAATGTAGAATGTGTTCTCTTCACACTTATTTTTATTTTTTACTTTAGTAGGTAGGTACCTATACCTACCTCAGAGTGAAAATTTCTTACTGGACTAAGTGTATTGTACTTGTACAGTTGTACACACCTTTTGTGTTAGCTAAAAAGATTGTCTAGGTTCTTCCTAACATAGAAACAAAATACCAATCTTACTTAAATATTTTATTTTTACTAAAACATAAGATTCTTAATTAAAATAGGTAGGTACCTTACTAAAATGTCATGCTCTAACATTAATATATGTATTGTATTTTTAATAAAGACATAGGTAACTATTTTTAGAGGAACGAATTGAACTAGTGTTCAATGATTATTTTAATAATATATGGAATGGTAGCTACTATGAAGCTAACGGTTTAAAAATCCAATTAAAGAAATTGTTGTAACTTCACATGAATGGTGCAAAAACAATTTTGGACGTCTAGTTTGGTAGTCTAGTTCATCGATGACTGAAAAGCCCTGTTATTATTTTCAATTTTATATTTGTAGGTACACTACATTACTACCTACGCATCAGCACAGTGCCGTATCCAGGGGGTGGGCTTTTGGGCTTAAGCCCCCCCCGAAATCTCAGGAAAAATATTTTTTTAGTAATGCGTTATGCGTAATGGGTTATTGGGTTCATATCACAGAACAATATCATATTATCGTTCATGTCATAGTAATAATGTTGACGACCTTTTAGTATATTATGGTTGTGGTGACGCGGTAGTCTTATCACCACGTCTTACTCACTCCGCTCGCGTTACCGCGCTATACGCGCCCCATGATAATATATTGATAACAATAATCTTATTCGTGATATCACAAATTGTTTTATAATCTTAGATCATATACAATGGATGGAGCTATGTGTGTATTTTTCGTATACCGAGCTGTGTCCAACATAACCCCCCACTACCCATTTAATTTCAAGGTGCAACGAGTTATTGCGCATGCGTTGCGCCTATGCTGCTTTACATTCCATCCCCACCACCCATTTGATTTCAAGGTACAACGAGTTATTACGCATGCGTTTCGCCAACAATCACTATAAAATAACTAATAAGTGGGGGGTTATGTTGGACACAGCAAATGATTAAAGTAGCTCCATCCATTGTATATGATCTAAGTTTATAATATAATCTGTGGTGATACGTGGTGATACCATCATAAAATAATGCAATACTCCAATATACCTACTATCATTAATTATCAACATCAATTTGTGGCTTTTTGCTTTTTAGTTTTTACTTTATATTATATTTAGTGAAGTGTGTCAGTTTTATTAGTTTATAAAATGAATGAAAACGAAAATGAACCTAAGAGAAAAAAAACCAAAACATTGTATTCATACTTTAGTTCAAATGTAACTACTTCTGCAAATATTTGCATCAATGAACAGGTGAGTTAGGTACTTAAATATACAGTAATACAGTATATTTAATATTAAATTCATACATATATTTATAAACTCATGAATATTAAATTAATCATCACCAATAACTGAAATATCACACATTAGACCAATACCTAAAATACATACATTTTACCTTTTAGGTCAGTACGAATTTAGGGGCAACTAATGATAGACATAGAGGCAGTATTTCTGTTAACTCAGCGAGCAGAACAAATATAGATGAACATGTTACAGAACCAGAATTGGTATGAATTAAAATGAATTGTATTATGTATCTACCTATAATATAAATTTTTATGTTGAATTTGTTTTTTAATACCAACAGTCAGTACATAATATGTTAAAATCATGTTATGTAAGTTACCTAGTTAAAAACATGTGAAAACCTAAAATTATTATTAAATAATAAATTAATAATAATTCAGGTATTGTAAAAAAGTTTGTTTAATACTGTTATTATCAAATATATTATTTGTGCTTTGTAATAATATAAATGCACAGATTAGGAAGTAGCTTATTTAAATTATTTTTAATGCTTTGCTAGCTTTAAAATTTCTTTTCAATTAATTTTTAGTTTTTCACCTAAATTATTTAGTTGTTTTTAAAATAGTTAACCAGCTACTTGCTTTTTGGCATTTTGGTTTCCACAAATAAAAATTGCATGATGAATAATATTTGCTATTTTAAATATTTTTGGATATAACAATTTAAATCCAGTAAAATAATAATTTTGGGGCAAACAACCTTATCTATTAGCAGTGTGTGGAACATTTTTGAAAATTGTATGCATTCCCATTCACAATAAAATTATCCAACAGAATTGATTTCATTAGTAAATTCTGAAATAAGTTCTTTGATCTTTCCAAACATTATAATACCTATTAATTATAATAGAATTATTGATATTTTAGCATCATTTAATGAACGTTTTAAAATGAACTCTAATATTTTTATTTCTTTATCTTCTTTATTACCAAGCAAAATTGGTAATTTATCATTTAGTGATATACAGCCAGCTATTGATTTTTATGAAGAAGATTTAAGATCTAATAACCAAAACATTCACATGGACTTATTAAAAAATGAATTTGAATTTTGGAAGCAAAAATGGTCTAATGAAGAAAATAATTTACCAAAAAATGCATTAGACACATTATCAAAATGCCCCGAAGATTTATTCCCACATATAAATATTTTATTAAAACTTCTTGCTATTTTGCCTGTATCAACGGCATCGGTTGAAAGAAGTTTTTCTTCTTTAAAAAGAATCAAGACCTATTTAAGAAACTCTACCGGTGAGGCAAGATTAAACGGATTAGCTCTTATGAATATCCACAGAGACATACAAATTGACACAGATGCTATTTTAAATATGTTTGCGTCTAAAAAGGAAAGGCGTTTAGATTTTAAATTGTGACAATTTAATAATGAATGCATAATACATTAAAAACTATGTGTATATATTATATGTTTTAAATTATTTCCTATTTTCCTATAAAGTTAAGTATGTTTAAGCCCCCCCCGAAAACAAATCCTGGGTACGGCACTGCATCAGCAGTGGTTTATAAATAATATTTTTTTACACATTTATAATTTAACTAATTCAACCTTTTTAAAATGTCATAGGTGCAATTTTGGGGGTGCTTAGCACCCCCAAAATTTTGATAGCATCATCGAATTTTTATTGACTATAAAATTATGCCATAGGTATTTGGATACAATTATTTCTAAGACACCTATTCATAATAATAATGAATAATGATACATAAGTATCAGAATAATAATATAGGTAAAAGTGTATTTATTTGTATTAAGATTAATGAGAAGGTGTATAAAATAAAGTTGTATGAATGGAAGGGGATGTGTGGGGCAAACCCCCATTTATTTCGATATAAATCTAGCACCCCCATAAGTTCAACCCAAATTGCGCCTATGAAAATGTTATGCAAGTATTAAGTAAACGAAATATATTAAGGTAGCTAGGTAGGTAAAAAATAATACATACATGTCTACCTACATAGTCAGAGGTAAGTAGGAGTTACACGATCATTGAAAGTATATAAATATTAGACAAAAAAAAAATTGTACAAACATTTTAAACTGTGAACATATTTTAAAGTATTTTTTTTACTATGATGACCACCTCGCATTTTAAAATGCTGTCAGTTGGGCTCTGAATGTGATTTAATTGTCCTGAATGTACAACATGACTCCCTAATTATCAAAAATTTACTAACAAAATTAAAAAATTTGACCTACCCGATAATACTTTATAGGTGTTACAAGTTCCTATATTGATTATAATGACAATTATTATAAAATATACCATTCGATGTTATTATAATTTGATGAGGTAACAATTTTGAACTCAGATTTACCAATTATTTTAGCAAATGATTAAACAATTTGTTATTATATTAAATTATATTTTGTTTATTTTATGATGTAGGGAAGTTTATCTTCTACATCTACTAAGTTTATTATAAATTATAATCTAAATATATCAAACTGATAACAGTATACCTAGTCACAAATAATAATATAATTTAATGTAATTCCAGTATAAAGATAAACTTCATAATGAAGTCATAAAATATTAATTTGAATGAAAAAAAACTATGTAAAAACAATGAAAAATACATGTTATATGTTCAGGGACCTCTACCATGGGATTTTGCATTTGATTGTCCTAAATTAATGTTTTTTCAATTCAACATATTTTAAAGTATTTTTTTTTTACTATGATGACCATGCGAGGCGCATGTTAAATTTCTGTCTATGTACAGTATTTAGAGGTGAAAAAGGTAAATTTATCAAACTGATAACAGTATAGTCAGACATGGTTTATTTATTGACTACCAGACTACCTACCAGCTATTATTAATTTTTCAACAGGAATATTAAATTCTCAACTTCATTAACATTATTAATATTGGCTCTAAGAAAACAACACAAACAACTAAAATATCGTTGCCATGTACGTGAATGTTTCAAAAATCTACAATTCATATCTGTGTCACATAGTTACCACTTGTCAATATTCATTTCTTGTGTTCATTACGAATAAATTTCATTTCTACGTATTTCTGTATAAACTTATTCTCCGTTAATTCTGCCTATATAATATTATCAAATAAATATGTCATATAGATGTGTATCTATGCCTAACATGGCCGCGATGTGTGAAAATTCCTCTGCCAAATCGACAGATATTGGATGGCGATCAACGCCAAATTTGAAGTTTAACCGTACCAGCGATGTACGAAAACCGGAATCGTCGAAAAATTTTGATTCCAAAGGTTTTCTGGACGGCAGGCTCTGCATATCTGAGCCAAACATCCCCGTACATCCAAAATTAGCTGGCGAGACAGCTGCAGATATTGGGTGGCGATCAACGCCAAATCTGAAGTTTCAGCAGGTCACCAGCGATGTACGAAAACCGGAATCGTCGAAAAATTTTGATTCCAAAGGTTTTCTGGACGGCAGGCTCTGTATATCTGAGCCAAACATCCCCATACATCCAAAATTAGCTGGCGAGACAGCTGCAGATATGGGGTGGCGATCAACGCCAAATCTGAAGTTTCAGCAGGTCACCAGCGATGTACAAAAACCGAAATCGTCGAAAAATTTTGATTCCAAAGGTTTTCTGGATGGCAGGCTCTGTGTATCTGAGCCAAACATCCCCGTACATCCAAAATTAGCTGGCGAGACAGCTGCAGATATGGGGTGGAGATCAACGCCAAATCTAAAGTTTCAGCAGGTCACCAGCGATGTACGGAAACCAGAAAGTCCGAGACACAGACGTCCTCGTCGTTCATTTTGGTGCCAGACAAAGAAATTTGTCAGGCGGTTCCTTTGTTGTTGTTGTTCTATTGACATGATAGACCAGTAGGTAATATGTATCTGTACCATCGTCGGCTCATCGCCACCTGTTTTGTTCTGTATTAAATTAATATTATTAATATTATTATGTTACTCATATTAAACGTATCATTATAAAGTATGTACTATGTATTTAACCTATCTATTATATCTACCTCATTCGCTTTGCACAAATATATGTAATAATCCTATATGGTCACGCAGGTGGATATTGTATTGTCGGGCGAATGTAAGTTCCCACACGAGATATAGCAGGTAAAAATCACACCCAGGTATGCATACGTAAGTTCCCACACGAAAAAAATTACACCAAATACAAACTTCCTTCCCATTTTATTCAGACTTAGGACTGACAACTTAAATGTAGTTGGTTTGGTTAAAATCTGCTTGTGTTTGTGTTTCATAAAAAAAGTACAATCAATTTTTTAATTAAATCTAGTCCAAACATATAATAAAAATTAATAATATAATGTGTAGGTATGGTCCTCATATTATTTGTATAAGTAGGTATAAAATAATAATAGTTATAATAATTATAATAATAGTAATAGAAAAAATTAAATTTTATTTGGCTTATTGCGAAAGCTCAAACCCTTCACATAGTCATACTGTGTAATTATTTTTAAGTATTGTAATCTGATATTTTGTTATTGATATAGTTTCCCCCTAGTATTTGGGCTAGTGCTAGTTCTGATACAAGTCTTGATACTACAAACGCTCGCGAAAGTACAAATAATAAGTGGACTATACCTATACATTATATTATTAATTTTTATTATATATTTGGACCAACTACGTTTAAGCTGTCAGTTCCTGAATAAATTTTCGTGTGGGAACTTACGTATGGGTGTATTTTTTTCCGTGAGGGAACTTACATATGTTACATATGTACCCGCTTACCTGCTATGTTTCGTGTGGGAACTTACTAAACCCCGTATTGTCATGGATGTCATCGATTTTCATGATAGTAAAAAAATTAAAAATTATCTATACTATAGAGTGGTTGACAAATGATTTACTTCACCTTCCGTTTAACCACCCCAAAATCGAGCCATGTACGGGTGCGCGTAATATTATATGAGCGATATATTATAAGTCCACGTCTCTCCGTTTCGACTAGTTACGAATTATATTATAATATTTGCCTATTCGCCAACAGCTCGGTGTTATATGCCTGCGGATAATGTTATTTGTTCTCGTACTGCATCGCAATATGGAAATAACCGAATACACACTGAAATAAAAGTGCAACCATGTAGACGTCTCTGCGGCAAACACCGCGCCGTAAGTTTGAGCTTCAGTGGTAGGTAAACACTATTTAGTAGCTTCAGGCTTCAGCCTGGGGACATAATATTATGATATCGGCCCACTGTACAATTTATTGCTCTGCAGTGGCCCAGTCCACCCCTGTCGGCTGGTTATATGTAAATTGTAACGTTGTCACTAATTACATAAGTACCTATATAGCTAATAGCTATTATAGCAGTATATAGCTTACTTATAAATATATATTTATGCCCGCACGAAATTTGAGTCCCAGAACTTTTTACAAAAACACACGTCATATTAAAATACAACTCGGGGAATAGATAAAATAGATCGATGAAGTCCATTCGCATTTGGTGTTTCAAACGATATAATATGAGTATAATATAATACAGTGGATTTCAACCTTTTTAACAATGTAGGACACTTCATCTCCTACAAAATATTCGCGGCACACCAATCCATATAATATGTGAATCATATATTTTTATATAATATAATACATAAAATAATATATTTCACCTATTCTGTGATAGAACCATTGAATATAATATATTATATGTATTTATAATTACTTGATATAGAACCATCAGCTGACCTTGCGCCCCCCCTCCCACAAATCATTTTATTGAATGTTATTATCACACAATAAACTTGTAACACCACGACTAAATAGGTATGTTCACAACTTTGTGATACGCATACCACCCTTGCCACGTCCATCACACAGTTCTCTGCTCCTTTAATATTCGTTGCCGACCAACGAAATGGCGGAGAACTACTAGCAATGGTTTTGCGTTTAGAATAGTGGGGAGATGCGCAAACAGGACGAAAACTGATTTTTTTGCAGTCATTCCTATTTATTTGGCAATGTCGTACACCGATAAGCCATATTATTATGGAAAATGTGAATACACGATAATATAATAGTGTAGTACTACACTACTATAGTATAGTATATGATATAATAATACAATATTATTTTCTTTTTAGTAATTTCATTCCATACATAATACATTTCCTACCAGAACCTCAAGTTATTACTTTATAAGTGGTAAATTATTGTTTCTTTTATTTTTATATATATTTTTTAAAATGAAAGTACTTTTAATTGGCTGTGGATTAACTTCTACAATAACGGCCTACTTGTTACGTACTCGTATACCAAATATTCATTTGACATTATGGGACAAAGCCAGAGGCCCCGGTGGCCGCACTTCAGTCCGTCGAGGTCCCAACGGTACATTTGTTGACCTTGGGGCTCAATTCATTTCCACTGATGCATCAACATTATCAAAATACTCAGATATATACGAACCATTAATTTCCACAAAAACGTTAACACCTATGAATTGCAAAATCAAAGGGATAGCAGATTCTCACCACAAGCAACACTTTATTGCACCAAACGGTGCTAACTCATTAGTAAAATATTTTTTGAACAGTGCTAATATAGATTGTACCAAATTTGAAAGGAGAGTTTGTGCAATTACACCTACAGGTAAAGTGACATGTATTTGTGGAAGTGAAGAGTCGTTTGATTTAATAGTTATAACAGCACCAGCACCACAAATTCTTCAAATGGATTGCCCAATGTCTCAAACGGTTCGCAGTGAACTTGAAAAAGTTATTTACAGTGCACGTTTTACGTATAATATGTTTTATGAAAATCCAGTACTAGAAACAGAATGGGACGTACAATTTATGGATGATGAAACATTTAGATACGTTTCTATAGAAAATAGAAAACGAGAACAGTATAATTCACCAGATTGTGTTGTTTTCCATACAACCAAGGAATTTGGACAAAAACATATAAAAGAAACCACTGAGAGTATGTTTCAAACATTAAATGATAAAGTAAACAAATTATTTCCAGACTGGCCATTACCTGCATCAAGCAATGTTCATAAATGGTTATATTCACAAGTCACAACTCCTTATAATAACAATCCAGGATGTGTCTTGCTAAATGAATCCATTCCAATTTTAGCTGGTGGAGATAGTTTCACCCAGTCAACATTCAATGGTTGTGTAGAATCAGCACTGAAAATTTGTGAGACTGTAGAAAATTTATGATCATAAGCATGTATACTTTTTTTTTTTTTTAATTATATTTAATAACAAGAGGAAGAAATTTAAAAGTTATTATTAAAAATAATTATTTGTTGAAGCAGTTTTTTTTTTTTTTTTTATCTAATTTGTAGAATCATCATCATCATCTATATTTAATTCATCTAAGTCATCATCCAGATCATCCAGATCTTCATCCACAAAAAGGTTTTCATTGATTGGGATCGTAGCAACATCAGAATCATTAAATCGATCCTGGGGTAACCGGGTACCAGTATCATCTACTTCACTTGCTTCCAATTCTAATGTTTCTAATTGAATTTCTCTAACCTATAAAAATTATAAATTACATAAATAGAATAAATAATAATATATCCAAGCAATTAAGTATACATACAAATGTTCCAAACATCGTTTTAAAATGAATTAATTTTTAAGGTTTACATAAATATTAAATTTTATCTGAGAGGATAACACAGTATACAATTATATGTGAAATATTTTTAAACATTGGTAACTATTTTCTAATGCTCCACCACCAAGTGACCATACATCAACAGTATTTTATATAGAAATCTGTAGTTCTCTAAATCTTAATATCTTACATGTATGCAGATCGAGAACGTGCTTTATTTAAAGAAAAGGGTAAATATTTTCTATATTATTAGAAATGTATTGTACTATATTAGAATTATGTTGGTATGTTTTCAGCTTGTCGCTATATAATATGTGAAGTTTCAACTTTCAAGTGTATCTACATATAATAGTATATTTATAACAAACATTTCTAACTTATTTTAAAATTGAATTTTAAAAAGTTATTTATTGCAATATGCTGGCATTCAATTTTTTACAATAAAAACATACCATTAATCAAGTAAAATGTGTGACAATGGTCCAGAAATTACAATTAAAGGTTCATTAGGAAATTGTCATATTTGTTTGTGTATATTCACTTATGTGTAAGTATGAAATATTATATGTATACTATAATAATATTTTAATTAATTTATAATTCTATACAATAATATAATGGTTATCAAGTGGCAAAGCAATAAGAAAAAAATTATGTACTAGAAAATAGTAAAAATTACTAAATCTATTCCGCGGTAATGAGTAAAAAAAAATGTTTATGAATTAACAAATTGAATAAATGTCTGTTATCTATTTATAAGATTATAATAAATATAGATCACTCAGTAATTGCTCCGTATTTATAGGTTATTGAAGTACTCAGAACATTTTAGTAGGCTTTTTCAATGGTTCATCTAATATTTAATCTAAATTTAATACACAACTTACTTTTACATTTCCATCTGCATCTTCATCTTCATCACGTATATAAGCATCAAATGCTTCTTCTCCGTCATCCATTGAATCACCAATTGCCATCTCAGGATTGAACGAGAACATTTCACGACCAGAAAGCTAAAAAATTATAAATAATTTATTTAATTAAAATTTAAAAATAAATAAATAAATTACAAACCCCAATTTGTCTTCCAGCTTTATAGTCTGTTCGTTTCTTTTCTTCATCTTTAATTATCGCATCTTTCTTTTCTCTAACTTTACGTTTTTTCCAAGCTAAAAAGCTTTCTAAAGTGACTCTAGTAAATTTAACAGAATTCAATGCAGCTCTTTCTCTTTCTATTAAATCTTCTAATTGAATTTCATCTTTTTTGTCATCTTTTTTCTTGTCCTAAATATAATTAGTAAGTGATATAAAAATATAAATAATAATAATACCCTGCCATTTAATTTAAGTTTGTATTCTATATTGTACATAATAAACTAAAAACCAACCTTTTTAAGAACAAATCCTGGAGGCAACGCATGTCTATAAATACAAGAGGTACCATTTGGACATGACCAGAACCATCCGTATTTACTTTTTTCAACAGCTTCCAAAAAAAACATGCAAATCTGAAATAGAAATATTGCATTAAAATGTAGATTTATACAATATCAAAATGTTTAAGTAACTAACAATATCAGTAGATGGATGTTTTTTATTGGTTTCTCCATGTTTTTTGTCTACTACTTCTTTAAGTTTGTCTTCATCCCAATTTTCCATAGTATCATTTTCTTCACCATCTCGCAGATCCACATACATACTTCTTTTTTCAGCTTTCTTTTCAGTAGCCAAATCATGAGAAAATTTACATTTTGACCCTTTAGCACATTGACCTTGTTTGAAAAATGCACATAGTACAGATTTTGGATCGGCACCTAATTAATTTGTTGTAAAAAAAAATTACTGGTATCATAAATAATACATAATATTATTTTCAAATTAATAAAATAGAGATTTAGACTAATTGATTTTTGTTTAATATTAAATTAAATATGGTACATCCAAATTGAAATTTTAAAAACAAAGTATTTTATACAAGACTTCATAATAGAATTATTATTAATGCTAAATTGTACTGAATAATAATGAAATAATAAACATTTGTACAAAATTAAAATACCTAGCTGTTTTTATCATACTAGGTAGTTCTTTATTTATTTGCTTCTCTTTACTAACCAAAATATTAAATGCGATTTCTTATAAAGCAACAAAAATGATAAGTTAACCCGTAAAAAAACTATACTAGGTAAGTAAAAAGTTCCAAATTGTTCAGGACTCAAATCAATGTTTAAAACTTTAAACTAAACCTGAAGTCTTACCTTTTTCAACTTTTTGAACTGGTTTGAATATCAACCCCAGTTCATCTTTAGTCTTATCATCTTTTTTCTTGTCATCTACTTTACGCACTAATCCTCCAGATTTAACTTGTTTCTCAACTTGTTGAATAAATCTTTGTTGTTTGGCTCCTTTTTTATTTTTTAGGCCAAAAGTTTTATCCTGCAAATCAAATAAGTAGGTAATTGATAAGAGTTTGAATAAACACTATAGATTTTTATAATTGTTAAATTGTTAATATAGGTAAATATAAAATTTTACATCTTACTTCAATAACTCTTTCTTTTTTCTTAGCATCGGCTTTTTTACTAGTTCCCTGAGCTTTCGGCTTAGGAGGCATTTTGTTAGTTTTGAAACAACCAAGTTTAAATTAATTTATTGAACATAAATAAATAAAAAAAATGTATTCCAGCTTTATATACTCAAAGAACAAAAATTGTACAATAGTTATAATATTTATAAAAGGACTATCATATATAAAGTAGTATAAAGTTGTACGCAAAGACCTATAAATTAAAATACATTTATGCTTGCAAAGTTGTAAGAACTATAATAATATCAAGTATTTAAGTCTTATGAACAATAACCTCAAAAACAACAAATTATCGCAAGATACTCAGTGTGCCAAACACAATAAAAACACATAATATCAACCGGGATGGGGACAGTTGAGTCCCGTGTTAAGAAATTGATAATTCGGGGTTACGATGCTCTAGGCCCGCCGAGTGGACGAGGTCGAGTTAAGAGTTTTAAGATTTCTAAAATTCTGACGTTTGACTGCGGTTAGCCAGTGCTACTGTACGGATTAGTAATACAGTTCAATCATATTTTCTACTAATTTCTCATAATTTACATATCATTTATATTTTATCATATACAAATAATATTACTCTTATGACCAGCCCATATGTTGAGTTGCCTACCGAGATTTTCTCGGTAACTCGCAGGCCCTGGCGAGTGGTGATCAATGTAGCAGCACAGTAGACAGAAAAATATAGAATTAGAAACAACACTGTTGCAGTGACGTAGAGAACTACTCCTTGATCAAAAGCCAAATACAGCTTACCAACTCAAATACAAATTTCTTTACTCCAATTTTTAATGACACCCAGTACCTACTACCCACTTAATAACCATATAGATTATAGGCCACAGGACACCCGAAACCCCTCACTATGCCACTGTCCTGTAGTGTAATATAATAATATACTATTATACATGACAAATTATAATTTGTCATGCTATTATAATACTGTAATAGGCATTGAAAATAAATATAAATCTGAACATGATCTGAACTCCTTGGTCCATTAAATTATTCATTTTTTTTTACGCATTTAGGCATTTTAAGAATATTTTATCTGTTCATAAATGTATTAAAAGCTAAGATTAAATACTTAAAACTCAACTAATATTTACAAATTAATTATGTAAAATCTATGAATAACATTAAGAAAATATAAACGCTTTACAGTTTTCTCACAGAAGTTCTCCTCTAAAATTAATGAGTAGGAACTAAAAATATTTTAACTGCAATCTGCAGTCTTAAATCTTATATAATATAATAGAATATAAATACTTAAATAAACATGTTTTTCCATTGAATCAACACCTTTTAAATTAACATCAAACCAAAATAAGTATTAAGACTTGTGTTTCCTGATGCTCTGATCGTTTTTCATTAGCCATAATCCTGTAGGCAATCTTAATAAGTTAAATTTATACAATGGGAAACTCTTGACAATAATGAAACTATTAACTAGCTATTTAGGATTATTTAGTAGTACTTAGTACTTACTTCAAACACTAAGGATAAACCATTATTGATTTATTGCCATTTTGTATTTGTTATTTTAATGGTTCTGAGAGACCAAATGTAATTTTTTCGTTTATGGACATTTTGTATTTTACAAATCAAATATATATCAAGTTCAGAACTATTATTACAATCAATCTGTTTAAGTGGTATTTCTTCAAAAAAC
The DNA here is from genome assembly GCA_949089665.1 of Macrosiphum euphorbiae. Taxonomy (NCBI): domain Eukaryota; kingdom Metazoa; phylum Arthropoda; class Insecta; order Hemiptera; family Aphididae; genus Macrosiphum; species Macrosiphum euphorbiae. Next base: position 33,265,823 of record CARXXK010000005.1, read on the forward strand.
AAATGTTAAAAATATTAAATCATTAAACACTCAATATAGGCAATTATATAAAGATAAAATAATTTATACAACAAAATAAAATAAATATTATATTGTTTATATATTTACCTACATTTCAGTCTATACAACAAATAACTATTAACTTAAAGAACACCAAATAGTGAATACATGTTATCATCAAAGAATGTAAAAAAGTTGAATTTGTTTAACTAAGTGTATTATGTTATGCTCATTTCCATCACCATTCCCTTTGTTTTTTTTGCTGTACACCTGTGAGAATATAGTAAGCCTTGTCTGTGTGCCTGATGCTCATTTGCTTATGTTTTTGAAAAGTTTTGCATAAATTGTATAATCGTTGATCCCTGGTAACAAAGTAACAATCCTTGCAACGCTTTCTTACTTTTCCAAAAACTTTGAATCCTCTAGAAGGTACTATAGTTAATCCAGTAACTGGTGGTGTATGTAACACTGATAATATTTGAGGAGCTCTGTAGTTTATTGTTGTGGCTCTTTGGAATAAATTGCTTAAAAAATTCATTCTGAAACAAAAAATAAAAAATAACTAATTTTATAATATTAAAAACTGTTAATTTTTAAATAACTGAAACATTACAATTAACCAACCTCGATTCCTTGTTAGTCTTCTTTATTAACAATTTGTGAACTGTGAAGTAATCAGTAAGGAAATTATTGCCATGCGAATGCGACTCACGCAGATCATAGACGACAGTCGACAATTTATAATTGACACGGCAAAAACTTTTTCTTATCAGTTATGATAAGGGTTCTTTTTATTCCTTATCATTAATTTATATCTGTGGGAATAAGTTGCCCTAAAAAACAATTTGTGGAACAAAAGGTAGGGACTTTTTACGACAGACGACATTGTTATATTCGGGCCTGTATTATTTGTTCCACAAAATAATTGTTCCAATTACTATTTGTTCCACAAACTACTTGTTCCAAATGTGGAGCATATAGTTTTTGGAACAAATAGTAATTGGAACAAATATTTCGTGGAACAAATAATTATTGGAACAAATATGTTGCGGATCAAATAGTAATTGGAACAAATTATTTGTGGATCTTAATAATATTTTTTTTTAAGTACTATTTGTTCCACAAAACAATTTTCTTAACCCTGTGACCCACTTGGGGAGGTGTTGCACAGCAAGTCGGGGGATATTTTCGATTTGCGGAGCGGAGCGACGGCGCCGAGGAGCGTAGCGACGAGTGCCGCTAGCACCGCATCACTGTACGATGTTTTTTTTCAAATTGGTGGCTGGGTGTAACAAAAATGCAATTTTCTCAACCCTGTGACCCACTTGGGGAGGTGTTGCACAGCAAGTTGGGGGATATTTTCGATTTGCGGAGCGGTTAGGAACACTTGGAACAAACGTTTTTTGGAACAAATATTCATGGGACAAAGTGTATTGGTACAAATGGTTTATGGAAAAAAATTCCATAGGAACAAATGTTTTGCGGAACAAAAGTCCATCGGAACAAATATTTTGTGGAACAAAAGGTAAGATTTGGACCTTAATTAATTTGGAACAAATATATCGTGGAACAAAGGTTTTGTGGAACAAAAGGTAGTGATCCGTTATATTCTGTGGACAGACCCACACAGACAGACCGCGCCATATAAATGTGTTTTATATCTGTGAATATTCCACACTGTCCGGCTATACATTATCACCACGATATATTATCACTATCATTTATCATGTTTGAATGTTTTGTTATTATGAGCTAAAATTTAAAATTTTTAAATACTTGGTCAAACCATTATTATTTATTATATTCAGACTTAAAACTATATAAGTTAAATAATATACCCTATACTATTATGTTTCTAGTATATGATAAAAATATAGTTACATTTAAATAATACAATTAATAATTTCTACTTGTTTGAGTCTTAGAAACTCGTAGTACATAGTACATTTGTATAAAGTACATACACCTTTCAGGTTTTAAGTGTTAGAAGTGAGTTGTTAGTCTGTTTCAGTATATATATTATTATTATTATTTAATTTTAATTTATCTAAATAATTTATTTGACTCTAGAGATTATTATACAAGCATAATGAAAATTGCCATTGAAGGATGTGCTCATGGGGAGCTCCAGCATATCTACAATACAATAAACTTGATTGAAAAACGTGACAACATAAAAGTAGATTTGCTAATATGCTGTGGCGATTTTCAAGCAACACGAAATAATGAAGATCTTTTAACGATGGCAGTTCCAATTAAATATAGACAGATGTGCACTTTTTACAAGTTAGTTGTTGAGATTAAATTATTTTGTTTTGAAAATAAAAGAAATACATTTTTACAGATATTATACTGGAGAGTTAGTGGCACCGATTTTAACTATATTTATTGGTGGAAACCACGAAGCTTCCAATCACTTACAAGAGTTAAGCTATGGTGGTTGGGCAGCACCCAATATATACTATATAGGTTTGGCTGGTGTAATTAATGTTGGTGGTATTCGAATTGGAGGATTATCTGGTATTTACAAATCTAATGATTATATGCGAGGTAGATTTGAAAAACAACCATACACTGAACAAACAAAAAGAAGTATATATCATATTCGACAATTGGAAGTATTTCGATTGAAACAAGTAAATATAAACAAGTTTTTATTTAATTTAAATTAGATATATTTAAAATGCCTTAAAATAAATGCTTTGATTTATATTTATAGCTGCAACAACCAATTGACATAATGTTATCACACGATTGGCCTCAAGGAATAGAAAATCATGGCAATGTTAAACAATTACTTAAATACAAACCTTTTTTTGAGTAAGCGCAAAGTTTATTTAAATATATTTGAATCCAGATTAAAAAAAAAAAAAAAAGAACATAAATTTACATTTACATTTGCATTCATTGTTTTAGAACAGATATTAATGAAGGCAAATTGGGTAGTAAACCTGCAAGAGAATTATTGGATGCATTAAAACCAAAATACTGGTTTGCCGCTCATCTTCATTGTAAATTTGCTGCCATAGTACACCATACATCAGACGATAATGTAACTATGTTTCTACTGATATTAATATAAAATGTGTTGAATATCTTAAACTCGCATTGCTTTGAAATAATTATGTGTTCTAATGATAGGAATAAAATAGTAAAATGTAATTAAAATTAATAAACCTTTATATTTAATGATTGAAAAGAGACAGGCTGTGAATCAGTAAATTTATTGGAGGCATGATTGTTTATTATTAGGGTTCGGATTTTAAAGCATAATAAATAACAAAAATAGCTCAAAATTGTTTTAAAAAGCATAAATGAAGCATATTATTTTTTTTAAAAAAGCAAAAAAAAAAGAATGACCAAAAATTAACTCAAATTAGTTATAAAATATATTTTAATATTAATTTAAATTGAAAAAATAATTCACTACCATGTATTTTTAATACTATGTATTTGGCAAGATTTTCAGTAGTTAAACTGACTTTAATGTCTGCCAGAATGTTTTTATTCATAGAAAACAAACTCTCTACATATCGCACTGATGTGATCAGTGCATTCTTCATGCAAGAGGTTTCGTTTAAATCAAACCTATGAAATTTAATTTTGTTTGATGAAGCGCCACACAGTATATTATTAATGTCCAGTAATTGTTTCCAATCTTTGTTTTTCAAAAGAACCCATTTAGTAGTTTACCCGAAATTGCAGTTGCAATATCTCCAATAGCTTCATTTAACGTTTTTAAAAATGCATTTGTTTTAACTTTTGGCATTTTTATAAATTACAACACTTTTAAACTTTTGAAAGGGTCGATAACGATCTTATACGAGTACTCAATGTAGGTTCTACAGGCTATATGCAATATAATCTACAATAAAATCTATATTTATATTATACATAGATATACAAACAAGCCAATAATAAAATATAACCATTTAGTTTGAATTCCGGGTTTTCACATTTCTTATTAATTAAATAAAAATTGTTTTAAATGAAAACTCTCACTTCAAATTCCACAGTTAGAATAACTGAGAAAAGCAAAAAAAGCATTTACACAAAAAAAAACCATAAATAAAATTGTTTATTTAAATAAACAGAAACATTTGCTGCAAAATCCGAGCCCTATTTATTATTAATGTTTTTAGCTACTTAATAATATTATCTAATTTATACGTTAACAGGAAGAAATGGAGAAAAGATCTACTAAATTCTTGTCGCTTGACAAGTGTTTGCCAAAAAAAAGATTCTTACAGATTTTAGATGTTCCTCATGATGATTCTAAATCAATTAATTTAATGTATGATCTGGAATGGCTTTCAATTTTGCATCTTACGAATCATTTGTTAAATATTAACAGTAACATGTATTATTTACCAGGACCTTCTGCTTCAGAAAGGTTTTTATATAAACTATAAAATTACATTAAACTTTATATCAATATTTCTGCAATTGTATTTACAATAAATGATTAATTTATATTTAGGTATAATTTTACACCAACTGAAGAGGAAAAGACAGCTGTTCTTAACATGTTCTCTCATGACTTGAGCATTCCAAACAATTTTGTTACTCTTGAAAATTATAAATCTAAAACAAATCCCCAGACAACTACTTTTTGTGAAAAACTATGTATAGACGACCCTCTTGCTTTATTATTAGGGCAGTGGTCTCTTTCTAACTTAACTGAAAACGAACCTGAAATGGATTCTACATTTTCATCATTTGTAAACTCTACTGTGTGTTCAATTAATGAAGACGAATTAATAGATAAGACTTCAGAAAAATTACCAATGTCTCCATTTGTGCTACCCGAACCAAAAAATGATAGCACATGTTCAAATATTAATGAAAATTCATTTTTGAATAATTGCTCAAGCATAATAATGCCAAATACATCTACAGAAGAATCCTGCGAAGATGTTCACCAATCACAAGGTAAATTATATAAAACACTTAAAATATTTTAATATTTTATTATAAATTACCAAAATGTTTTTAGATGCCGTTGTAAATAATGTTATAAATATTGAAGAAAATAATACAATCACTAAAACAAAATGTTTAAAAAGAAGAAATTATCAACAAACTTATGAAAATGACTGTGAATAGTAATATATATTTTTTGAATTTTTCACACCTTAAGTGTTCATTTTCTAATAAATCATTTATGTCTGTAACAATGCATAATATTTATTTTGGTTCTATCTTCTTTTTCTCCATCTTATGTTCCCAATTATATCTAATTATATATACATAAGACAAATACCACTCACTCACTCATTCATTGCTATGTCTCAAAAACTACAAAACATACAAATTTGGAATAGTGGTTCTTCTAGATCTAGATGTGCAATAAGAAAGGATTTTACGATATTTGCATTTTAAAGAGGTGGTCAAACAGGGATCTTGAGATTCACGGTGGAAAATAAAATTTTTTTTTGTTTATAAATGATTGCCATTGATTGCGGATTATAATAGTAAAAGTAGAAATTAGTATTATTTTTTTTTCGCAGGTGTATAAATGGTTTCCATTGATTACTCGGGCCAATTAGTTACAAGCATCTTACATAAAATTGTCACGGCTATGGTCTCGAATTAAGAAACTATGTCTTAAAACCAAATGAGTGTGTTGCTTATATACTTAAAAAAAACTCAATTCAATTTGACGAAAATCTCAGAATTTTTTTTTAGAGATTTCTGAAAAGTTTATAGAGTAACTAGTTTCAACCACGTTAAAAAATGCACCTATAGTTAAATCCAATCCGCGACTTGCGGTTGCCCATCCAAGTCGAATTATTTCACAAAGCTAGGTACACTGAAGCCGATTTGTTCGTGAACTGAGATACACTCAAACCGAGTCACCGAGATACCAGGAAATTTACCGGTGGGCCGCTGCTCGTATAAAATATATAAATATATTATTTATTAATATTAGTATTGTGAAATTATAAATTAAAATATTATCTAATATAATCCATTCTCAGTAGTAAAAACTGGGAATTTTATATTTCAGTTTATATGGCCGGGTTTTGTGAATGAGTTGAAAGTAAGTAAACATTACTCATTAGTGTGTGTAATTCATATATAGTGACCGGATATGAAGTACGTCTGTAATTTTACCTACGCGCATGCACAAGTCAACAAATATTACTTTATAAAATTACGAACATTTTTTTTAAAAAAATTTTTTTTAACTAAAAAGTAGAAAATAAAAAATTAAAAAATTATTTTTAAAAAACACCCTTTTCTAAAAAAACAAAAAATAATGAAAAATTTAAAAGTGTGTGGTATAATATGTCAAGTTTAAGAGCGCCACACACTTTTAAATTTTTCATTATTTTTTTGTTTTTTTAGAAAAGGGTGTTTTTTAAAAATAATTTTTTAATTTTTTATTTTCTACTTTTTAGTTAAAAAAAATTTTTTTACGGATTATTGTATTGTCATCCAAGACCAAGGTCTATACAAATTTTCAGAATTTTTCATCTTCAAAAAGTGCCTCAAATCGAGCGCGCAAGATTTGATCACAGACACACGTGTAACCAAACTTAAGAAAAGTGTTAAAAAATACTGCCAGTGACATCAATCACTACGCTCAGTAGGATGTTCCGGTTTAAATTTTGAAAGCAAACTTGAATTCTCCTCTAAATTTTCCATGCTTTAACTGTGGGACATTTTAGACTCTGAGTGGGACGATGAATGTATTGATTTTACAATGATGTGTGCTTTTTTTTTTTTTTTTTGTGTTTGTCATCACGTTTTAGGACAGTAAAAGTGCTTGGATTTTCTTCAACAGTATCTTTTCAGATAAGAAAGTGAATCTAGTTGGTTCCTTGGGGATCAAAAGAAAAAATTTCCCAATAGTTTTCAAAAGCGCCTTGACAAACTAAAGAAAAATTCAGGAAATTTTTACGCAAAATCTGTTTTCGAGAAAATCGATTTTGGTTTTTGGTGCAACTCTTAAACAAATTACCGTAGCCCGTAGGTACATGAAATTTTGACTGAATGTTTATATGAGCATTTTCTATACACCATAACATAGTTTTCCAAATATTTTGATTTATTTTGAGCTCTTTACGGACATTTTCAGTTTCCATTTTTTTTTGTTTTTTTTCTATAAATATCAATAAAATGTTATTTGTTGGTTAAAAAAGCTTTAAAATTTAATAGAAGGCTCCTAGTATATTGTTTAAAAGGCAGATGAAAAAAATTAAAATCCATAGTCATAATTTTTTTTTATAAGCATTTAAAGTTCAAATATTGACAAAATACTTAAAAATGACGAAAATTTTAAAATTATTTCGAGTTAGAAATTCATAAATAATTTTCTTTTTAAATCAAAGATTTTAAAATGTAATACAAGATTCCTCAAAGGTTTGTCTACCTTTATCAAAAAAAAAAGGTGGGCAAGTGGGTGTCGCTCTGCTGTACAGTAGGTTACAAGTGGGTCACTGTATAATGGTTGATATTAAATTTGAATTCAACGTTATAATAACATTGTATAAGAAAAACGATTCTGAGCGGAGACGGTATGTCAGTCTAGGTATACGACATATTATATACATATATATGGTACTAAACCAAAATTTGACCTATAATAGGTACCTATAATAAATTCCAAATTAATCATATCACAATATCCATTATAGGTACTTATAACGCGTTATACATCAACAAAAACCGTGATACTATCATAGATATATAATAGTACACTTTAGAAGTTTCAAGTACCCACGAATAATATTATTCAATCACAACAAAATAACTAAAATAGCTATTCTAGGTTTTTTTTTATGTAATTTAGTCCAAATTTGAATTTAAAATGTCTATAAAAAATAACTGTGTTCATATATTTTTTAGATTTTTTGGTTACAGTATGAACTATTTATGAGAACCTTTGTTTTAAATTTGCAATCTTTAGCTATAAAAACTGAACATTTTATAATTTATTGTCTTGTATAAAATTTTTACACTTTTCGGCCCAACAAATAAAACTTAATTGATATTTATAGAAAAAAAAAATGCCGCCCATGACCAAGGAATCGAACCCGTCCTCCAGTAATTATTATTATGAGTATAATATAAAATACTATGATTAATAAAGATTGGGTACAACATTCTGGAAACGTTGCAGCAACATTGTGGAAACGTTGCAGCAACATTGTGGAAACGTTGATGAAACGGGTAACGCGAAACATTGAAATATATGTAACAGGAACTTATACTGTGACGTGATGTCCGATGAAACATAGTCGTAGCCTACGTCGCGACACAACTATGTGCCGAGAGCGGCGGAGAGCCGACGACGCAATGCCGAAGCGGTTAGCCCATGCGACCCTGGTACCACCGACTCTGTTTTATCATCGACGTATTCTTGTCGAAGGTTTTTATCGCATTCGACAAAAATATTTGTCGCATGAAACAATTTTTATTGAAAATTAAAAAAAATAATTGATTAAATGATGTTCGATTAGGTCCAGCATGATAGCATGTAGGAAGCTCACACGAAAAAAGAATATTTTTTTCTAGGATTGCCATTGGTTATTTTTTACTTGTAACCTACTGTACAGCGGAGCACCTTTTTTAATAATATTATTGACTAAGATTCAATGAGATATTTTTTTATAATTTTATAATTAAAAGCTATTATTTTTGTTTAATATCAGTTTTGCATTTATTAAAATAATTTTTAAAAACTACAACGATATCTAACAATTTATGGAACTAGGATTTTTATATTTATATATTTCAAATGCATTGTATTTAGTAGTTACCTATTATATGATTACATAATTATATAATGTCTGTAAAAAATAACTGTGTTGAGAGTGTGTTCAGTGCCGCAACTTGGTACATATTGGTGGGTGTGCGACCAACTAAAAGGGCCCATGTACAGAGGCACAACAATATGAGGAGGGGGGCAAAGCCCCCCCCCCCCCCCCCGAATACGATTCAGACCCCTCCAAAAAATATTTCTTATTTATTTAGATACAAGCCGCTTATAGGTTATTTTAAATTAATAGTTTTGTTAGGTGGACCCCCCCAGAAATTTAATACTAGTTGAGACCATCTTCATGCACCAATAGGTCATTACATATTGCTTGTTGTTTTTAGCTATATACATTATGTTATGTGGTTAATATAATATAAACTGCTTTATACTGCTTACAGATAGGTAGAACTTTGAACACATATAGGTGAGGACTGAGGAGCAGTGATAGCTGCACTTAAAAACATTTATTTTCTTTCTTTTCCCAATTTAAATGCAATAAACATTTAAATTGAGAATCAGCTGTCACAACATAGCAAAATTAAGAAATTCGAGAATATTAAATTATTATTTTCATTATTTTGTTATAACTTTGGTTAGGACTTTGTTTTATTATCATAATAAATAATAATTTTTATTATTCTAATGTATTCATTATTTTCTATTTTTTGATAAAATAATAAGATAGAAAGAACCACTTTGTGAAACACCTTAGTAATAAAATATATTAAACACTATCTTCATGAAAACACATAATATATAATTTATAAAATTATAAATAATAAAAAAATAACAATAAAATTGATTTCATTAAATATGGGTAATTTTTAATACTATGTTTACTTTAAAAAGTTTTTTTTCTTGCTTTTTGATTTTCAAAAGTATCAATTATGTAATCAATATTCAATTCATCTGTTCTTGCTTTTTCAATGTTTAAAATGCTTATATTTGTTAGCCGTTCCTGTGAAATTGAATTTCGTAAATAATTTTTAATCAAGTTAAGTTTCGAAAAAGAGCGTTCTGCCGATGCAACAGTTACAGGTAGAGACAAAAAAATTATGCAGGCAGTAAGTATTTCACTAAAAAGTGATGAAATATCATTTTCTATAATATATAAAGACAATTCTTTTATTGTTTTCATTTCAGTTTTTCCTAGAAAATCTCTTAATGATAAAACTTGCCTGGTCAAATCAGACGAAACATCAGTACTATAAAATGAAATGAAGTCATAACATGACTATATAATATAATTATATTCTCTTCACTGTACTTAATTAAATTCAGTGGTTGTAAAAAGTCAAAATTTCTTGAAACTGTTTCAAGTCCTTTGAAACGCTCTTGTAATTGAAATATAGCAGTATCAGTAAGGGGCAAAAAACGGAAACGCGAGAGTTTTCTTCAATTGTGTATAATCGTTTATCATTATCAATACTATCATACTGCCTCTTTGCAAATTTCTTTCGTTTATTTTCTTGTATTATAGATATTCCCCATTTTGAACATAATTCTGTTGATGAAGAAACTAGTTCTTCATAACCATTTCTTGTTCGGCTGGTTGTGATTATAGTGATTATATTATTATGGGAAATTGGGATTTATCAATAATATTTTGTAATTTCCTATAAATCTATAAATAGGAAAAATATGTTTTGTACAGTCGTTGCCAGATATATTGAGCAGGCGGTGGCGGTACTTTTCGGTGTATCCCAAACTAGTCGCGGTGTGTTTTGACCGCACGGCGCACCACAATTGCGTACCCCTGGGCCCTGGGTCTTTCGTTATCGCGTCGCCGCCGCCGATGCCTGCTCAATTTATCCGGCAACGACTGTAACCATTATTTTTCTGTGCATGTATAAATTGTTCTTGGAAATGTCACTACTTATATAATACACCTAAATAAGACGTCTTGTATGGCGTGTCTTGGCGATGCGGGTTGCGATAACTGTTAAACATACTCATAAGTTAATAATATTTTATAACTTTCTATTTTTAAATAACAAATAAATATTTTAAAAGAAAAAAAGTTCCAAATAGTTCGGCCACGGGCCCGGGGCCCATTGTTATGATTTACAGGGGGCCCGGGGGTTCTTTGCACCCCTAGCACCCCCGGTTGTTGCGGCACTGAGTGTGTTCATATATTTTTTAGATATTTTGGTTACAGTATGAACTGTTTATGAGAACCTTTGTTTTAAATTTGCAATCCTTAGCTATAAAAACTGAACATTTTATAATTTATTAATTACAATGATTGATAATTTTCGAGATTTTGATAAATGTTGTCAAAATTCGATCTTTAAATGCTTATAAAAAAAAACTGTGCTTATGTATTTTTAATATTTTTCAACTGATATTGTAACAATATATCAGGAGCCTTATATTACATTTTTACACTTTTTGGCCCAACAGATAAAACTTGATTGATATTTATAAAAAAAAAACTAAAAAAATTGAAAGCGGTAAATGTCCATAAATAGCTCAAAAAGAGTCAAAATATTTTCAAAATTGTATGGTGTGTAAGGAATGCTAATATAAACATTCTGTGCAATTTTCATGTATCTACAGTTATTCGTTTTTGAATTACAACAAAATAAGGAAATCGCTACATGAGAAATCGAGTGAATATCCAATGTTGTAAAAATTTGAATTTCAAACGCTCATAAAAATTTAATTTGACCTTCTTATAGACATTTTTTTTTTTTATAAAGGTAGATAATCTTATAAGGAATCTTGTATTACATTTTAAAATCTTAGATTTAAAAAGAAAAATTTTTACAAATTCTTAACTTAAAATAATTTGCTAATTTTCGTGATTTTTCCATATTTTGTCAATTTTTGAACTTTAAATGATTATAAAAAAAAACTGTGACAAAGGATTTTTAATATTTTTCATCTGCCTTTGAAACAATATACTAGGAGCCTTCTATCAAATTTTCAAGCTTTTGCAACCAACAAATAAAATTTTATTGATATTTTTAGAAAAAAAACTAAAAAAAGATGGAAAATGAAAATGTCCCTAAACAGTTCAAAATAAATCAAAATATTTTGAAAATGTTATCGTGTATATAAAATGCAAATATAAACAACCAGTGAAAATTTCATGTATATACGTTCATTTCTTTTAAAGTTACACCAAAAACCAAAATCGATTTTTTGGAAAACCGTTTTGCGTAAAAATTCGTGTTTTTCCTTAATTTTTATGTTGTTTTTCCCGGCGCTTGTGAATACTACTGGGAAATTTATACTTTTGACCCCCCAAAGTACTAACTAGATTCACTTTCCTATCAGAAAAGCTACTGTTTAAGAAAATCCAAGAGCTTTTACTGTCCTAAAACGTGATGACAGACACAAAAAAAAATAAAAAAACACACATCATTGTAAAATCAATACATTCATCGTTTCACTCAGAATCTAAAATGGAAAATGAAAATGTCCTTAAACAGTTCAAAACAAATCATAATATTTTAAAAATTTTATCGTGTATAGAAAATGTAAATATAAACAACCAGTGAAAATTGCATGTATATACGTTAATTTGTTTTAAAGTTACACCAAAAGCCATAATCGAGGTTGTCAAAAACCGATTTTGCTTAAAAATTCCCGGTTTTCCTTAATTTTTATTTTGTTTTACCAGGCGCTTTTAAAAACTATTGGTAATTTTGACCTCCTTTTGGATTTGGCCTCCCAAAATTACCAACTAGATTCACTTTCCAATCGAACAAGATACTGAAGTTGAAAATCGAAGCATTATTTCGACTACTTATCGTGTACACAGATACAAAAAAAATGTCTATACTCTGTTCAAAATAAGATCGTGACCCGGCGGCCGAGTTGTGCGCATGGGCGTGGCTTCGTTCCGTGGCTGCGCCCGACGCGTCGCTGTAGTGGGGACGGCATCTTTCCATATGTCTGACCGCCGCCCGACGAAAACTGGTCGCCGCCGGGTCACGATCTTATTTTGAACAGAGTATACAAGAAAGTCAAATTGAATTTTTATGAGCTTTTAAAATTCAAATTTTTACAACATTTCATATTCACTCGATTTCCTTATTTTGGTGTAATTCAAAAACGAATAACTGTAAATACATGAAAATTCACTGAATATTTTTACTCTTTTAGAGCTGTTTACGGACATTTTCAGATTTCAATTTTTTTTAGTTTTTTTTTCTATAAATATCAATCAAGTTTTATCTGTTAGGCCAAAAAGTGTAAAAATTTAATACAAGGCTCCTGATATATTGTTACAATATCAGTTGAAAAATATTTAAAATTCATATGCACAATTATTTTTAATAAGTACCTATTTAAAGATCGAATTTTGACAAAATTTATCAAATTTAAAATTGAATAATTATTTTGTAGTGAAAAATGTATAAAATGTTCAACTTTTGTATCTAAGGACTGAAAATTTAAAACAAGATTCCACGTAAGTATTTAATACTGTTACCAAAAAATCTAAAAAATACATAAGCACAGTTTATTTTTATAGTCATTTTAAGTTTTAATTTAGATGAAATTACATAAAAAAAAACCTAGAATAACTATTTTAGTTCTTTTGTTGTGAGTGTATAATACTATTCGTGGGTACTTGAAACTTCTTAAGTACACTATGTCACTATCATATATTTATGATAGTATCAGGGTTTGTTGTTGATGTATAACGCGTTATAAGTACCTAATGGATATTGTGATATGATTAATTTGGACTTTTTTTATATTCTATATCAATATATAAATTTGAATTATGAATATGATCTATTTTTACTCTTTTTGTTAGTGAATTTCTAAGTAAATAAAAAGAAAAATCAGAAAAATAAAATCGTCAAAGTATAGATAATTTAGTTAAAAATTCAAATCTGCTTTCAAAATTAATTTTAGAACATTATATTGGGCGTAGTGATTGAAGTCGTGAGCTATATTTTCGAACGAAAATGAATCACCCTCCAGCCTCCTTAAAATCAAATTGATTGTAGTTTAAATTATACACATACCAATTATTTGGGATATATACTCTAACTAACAAATTTACAATAGTTATTTTAGTTTGTTTTATATCAATTAATTAAAATATTTAAAAATTTAAAATGTAAATTGTGTTTACAAAAAAATATATATACATAATATATATTATATAAAGGGCCGTTAGTATACTGAGAGCCTCTAAAATTATGATTTCCTCCCAGTCCGCCACTGCAAGATACTCATAAATCAGTTGCGCGATACAAGATACATTTGAATAAAATTAGTCACATGTTTTTTAAAAATGATAACTACGGGGATGAACACTTTGTTAAATAATGGGAACGGCAATTAAATAATAAAAAAAATTACACTGTTCAGTAGTAAATAGTAATGATATATAATATATTGATAGAATACCTTTATTACAAGGAACACATCAGTGAAAAATTGTAGTTTGCCACGCCACTGGAACACATTACACATGGCTACATTAATAAATTATATCTTATATAATATATGTCGTAGCCACTTCGTGAAATCGATCTTTTTATGAAAAGATGACAATTTTATGGAATGGAAACGGATATCCGATATTTACACTTCATGAAATTCGAAAATACTTCAACAAAATCGTCTCTTTTTCATTAAATGGTCACTCCAATTTAACATCGTGTATCTGGTCGTTCACTTTGTTTACTGGAATACAAAATTCATTGCACACGTCAAGTTTGGTTTGCCTATATCCATTATTATTTATTTAATGTATTTATTAAGTATACTTATTTATGACTTCTGTCTTCTACAATACCATAAGTCATTTTATCTAAATGTAATATATATTATTACCTATACAATATACATAGTATATTGTTATTAGAACAAGGGCAATAATAAATTAACGCAATTGTAACGAAACGTAACTGTTGAAATATTAAATTATAATTTAGTTTTCACCCTGTAGATTGTTTACAATAAGAGTGTTGTCCTACTGTAGATTAACCATATAGTTATACATGTATAAGGAAAGCGAAAATGCACAGTTGACATATTTTCAATATTATGAGTTAGAAATATTGACTATAGTATTATTGTAATACAGTTCTTATATTATATTTCAATATTTGTATATTATTACGACCATACTCTGTAGACCTATATATGTTTTTATGTATAAAGTCTTAGCACATTGAGATATTATAATACGTGTATAGTACGCTTTACAGTTTACGTGTTGAGTACTTGAGTGACGAGTGTCAAGGATTACAAAATATAATGTTCCTAGAAGTGATTGAAAAAACACATTACTCAACACATTTGTTGTTTTATCAACGACATTTCCGGTAAGGTGTTATCACACCCAGTCCTTATCTGTTATTCTGCTACTGCTATCATTTATCAAGTATCCATCATCCGTGCATCGACGATTTCGTATTTATTAATTTTGAAAAATGTAGACTGTAGTTGTTGTACCTAGTTATTATTTGTTAATATTTCAGTATTTTTATCCATAAACTGTTTTGTATATATTTTTTTTCACTCCTACACTTCAACGAGTGTTATGTAATTTCTTAAAATATATATTCTAGCCCGTCAACAGCTATGTGGAAATCCAGCAATTGGGCTAGTTTGTTCCCCACTAAGACATCGTTTGTCGTATTTGTCTTGTACATAGCACTGTCCATGAACCACGGTAAAAATGCATATTTTTCTATCTTTCTATGGCCTTCTGAGTTCTGATGTACCTCCACCATTACTCATAGAACGATTCGCAAATTTAAATTATCTGATTGTATATGATTTCTAATATTATGTTTTCAAAAATAAATTAAATACTTATATTGTTATGACAGGGGCAGAGAAGCAATTTTTTTTGTTACAATGAAAACATTTAAAAGGCCGCTTTATTATGGATATTGCACAAATGACCCTCTGCACAGAGTAAGCCACAAAAAATGATATAACAAATTTGTTCAACATATATATGTATTGTTAATTTTATAAAAATAAATCTATTTCGATAAAAGCCACTCTCCACAAACATTTTCATTACATGTTTGCGTACATTTATACAATATAAAAAATAATATTTATACCTACTAATTTACCATTTATTATAAAAAACTGTACAAATATAAAATGTCTGTACCTAATTATGTTTACATTTTTTAATAGAACTCATAAAAAAAATAAATGTATGCATTCTTGAGCCTTAGGACCATAAACTGCCCGTAGAGGAACTTACTATGTCCACATAGGTCCGTCTATCTGCCCCTGGATATAAATAATAGACATTTTAGATTCGAATGGTATGTTCTAAACATTTTTTTTCTTTTGCAGGATTGTTAGTAAAATTATCACAAGATAAAGGCACGTATCACTATAACGTTGTGTCAGTAATTATTTTGACCGAAGTTATAAAACTAATTATATCTCTTTTTTTGTTTTGTAAAGAGTAAGTGAAATTTTTAAAAATTTAATTTATATTTATTTACCTAGATAAAGTAATAATAGATTAATGTTATTAATAATTCTACAATTAGTACAACTAACATTTCTACAAAGTATAATTTTAATTCATTGTAGACTGTACTACTGTAGTTTATAGTAACAGGTATAAGGTATATATGATTTCTCTATTTATCCCTTGAAAAAATAAAGTAGTTAGTATTCATAAATATACTTCCCTCCCTATCCCTACTCCGTAGCATGGTATAATTAACTAGTTTATTTCATTATGCTCTGTCGGATATTTAATTGTATTCAATGTTAAAATCCCAAACAAATTAAATAAATATTTAAATTGAATTAAATTAGTAATAGATGATTGAATGTTATGACATTTCATGTTTTACTTAAAAAAAATTACATTTCAATTAGGGAGGGCCGATAATCAATATCATTGTTTATAGCCTGAAGATACCCTGATATACTTAAAAACAACATTTTTGGCAAAGTCCACAAACTGATATTATAATAAAACCAATAGGTATCAGATAAACGGATATTATTTCGCTAAAAATTAAAAATAAACATGCAAACATTCAAAATAAATATTAAATAAGTACTTACAAAATAAATAATAAGTAATGCATTTGTAATATTACGCTGATGGATTTATTTTATTTTAATGGTTTTGTTTCAAATATTGGTTTTGAAAAAAAACCAATACCACATTTCATTTTTATTTACAGCAATCCCTTAAGAAACATTATAGATCAGACTAGAGAAAACTACACAGGTCAGTACTTATAGATTTATATTTTACATTTACATTTGATAATATGCATACTTTAATACTTATGTATGTATATTTGGATATCTTATTATTAGTACTCTTTCTCTACATGGTGCCGGCACTTCTCTACTGCCTGTATAATAATTTGGCATTTGTGAACCTATCAATATTTGACCCGACTACATATTTTATTCTTCTTCAACTACGGGTCATACTCACTGGTATTGTTTATCAGTGTTTGTTTAAAAAGGATCTCAGCAAAATTCAATGGTTATCCTTAGTACTTTTGACCGTTGGATGTATGATAAAAGAGATGAAAATGGAGGGCAATATTCGACAACAGTCTTATGGTTTTTTTATTAGTATATTATTGATGTTGACTCAAATACTTTGCTCTTGTTTAGCTGGAGTCTACAACGAATATTTACTTAAAAAAGGCCAGGGTGTAAATGTAAATGTTTATGTGCAAAACATATATATGTACACTGATTCAATACTTTGTAATTTATTATTGTGGATAACATTTAAACATAATGAAACAAAAAGCAGTGTCTCTGAAATAGACATTTTTAAGAACTATATGGTATGAGATTTATTGTACTTATTTCTTACTATTAATTAATTAAAACAATTATTTTTTAGGTCATGTATATTATAATTAACAGTGCCATGTATGGTGTCGTAACTAGCTTACTACTACACAGCTTAAATTCAATCATAAAGGTTTTTGCCACAGCAATCGAACTAGTCCTTATTACCGTATTGTCATGGGTACTTCTAGGATACCCAATTACTTTACAGACCGTGTCAGCTGTGAGTATTGTTTCGTGTTCTGTGGTTATTTATGCCAAACACCCTATTACAAAAAGTACGCTACCAGCTACTAAAAGTAATAAAAATTTGATTAATATTTAAAACTTGATTAAATAATTATTTATTGGAATAAAATATTATATTTATCCACCTACTTAATTTTCTTTCTCTAAAATAATGTATACTTGTAACTTTTATGTTAATTAAATATTTTGTAACAATGTTTCTATTATTATTATCTTTCAATACCAAAGTACCTAGGTAATATATCACTATTGACTAATAATATTATCATAATTTATTTGAAAACCAAAACATATGTATATTGCCTAATAATAATTTGTATTAAAATTCCTATTTTTTATTTGTATAAGTAATGATTGTAATCCTCTAAAATAAACTAAGTCATTATACCCATTACCCATGTATTATGTATTCTACTGTAATCAAACTAACTTTTATAATATGATCCTGATTTCTGTTAGGCCCATCTGTTTTTTGGGCTTTTCTTGTAACTTTAAATACATACAAAATTTGATGTAATATTGTAGCTTTAGTCAATATACTAGTTATTTATTTTATAAAAAAAGTTAACTGACTTTACCAAATTTTTTAGTTACCAGTATAATATAGTCAGACAAATTAAATTTATTTTTATTGTATTAAATTGTTATAAACGATGATATGTATTATGGAAATATTTGTATAGTTATAAATACTACACTAAATTCTTATGTATTACCTATCAGATTAAAAACAATATATGTATTTTATTTATTGTCATATTCCTTCACTTTTTTTTTTTTCAAAATGACAAGCTCCCTGACCCTGTTTTCCTTATTCATTGCAATTCCATGTTGTGTTTTAATATAATTATTTATTTATTTTTATCTAAGTATTCCTTGCCACTTCACTTATCTTATCTATACATAAGTAACAACTATTTATTCAATAATTCAATATTCGGTATTTGTTACAGAAACGTACTTTGGATTGTGAAATACTGAAATTAAAATTATGTGGTTGATTTTAAAAAGATTAGTAGAAATCACAATAAAATATTGTAAGGATTAAATTTTTATGTTTCATTTCCAAAAAAGGTGGGTAAGTGTGTGTCGCTCTGCTGTACAGTAGGTTACAAGTGGGTCACTGTATAATGGATGATATTAAATTTGAATTCAACGATTTAATATCATTGTATAAGAAAAACGATTCTGAGCGGAGACGGTATGTCAGTCTATGTATAAGACATATTATATACATAATAAATTCCAAATCAATCATATCACAATATCTATTAGGTACTTATAACGCGTTATACATCAACAAAAACCGTAAACTATCATAGATATATAATAGTACACTTTAGAAGTTTCAAGTACCCACGAATAATATTATACAATCACAACAAAATAACTAAAATAGTTATTCTAGGTTTTTTAATATGTAATTTTGTCCAAATATGAATTTAAAATGTCTGTAAAAAATAACTGTGCTCATATATTTTTTAGATTTTTTGGCTACAGTATGAATTATTTATGAGAATCTTTTTTTTAAATTTTCAATCCTTAGCTATAAAAACTGAAAATTTTATAATTTATTAATTACGATGATTGATAATTTTCGAGATTTTGATAAATTTTGTCAAAATGCGATCTTTAAATGCTTATAAAAAATAATTGTGCCTATGTATTTTTAATATTTTTCAATTGCTATTGTAACAATATATCAGGAGCCTTTTATTAATTTTTTACACTTTTTGGCCCAACAGATACAACTTTATTGATATTTATAGAAAAAAAAAACTAAAAAAATTGAAAACTGAAAATGTCCGTCGTAAACGGCTCAAAAAGAGTCAAAATATTTTCAAAATTGTATGGTGTATAGGAAATGCAAATATAAACATTCAGTGAAATTTTCATGTATCTACAGTAATTCGTTTTTGAATTACAACAAAATAAGGAAATCGCCACATGAGAAATCGAGTGAATATCCAATGTTGTAAAAATTTGAATTTCAAACGCTCATAAAAATTTAAATTGACTTTCTTATAGAATTTTTTTTTTTGATAAATGTAGGAAATCTTATAAGGAATCTTGTATTACATTTTCATATCTTAGATTTAAAAAGAAAAATTTTTATGAATTTTTAACTCGAAATAATTTGCAAATTTTCGTGATTTTTCCATTTTTTGAACTTTAAATGCTTAAAAAAAAAAACTGTGACTAACGATTTTTAATATTTTTCATCTGTCTTTGAAATAATATAGTAGGAGCTTTGTATTAAATTTTCAAGTATTTTTACTCAACAAATAAATTTTTATTGATATTCATGAAAAAAAAAACTAATAAAATTGGAAACTGAAAATGTCCCTAAACAGTTATCAAAATAAATCAAAATATTTTAAAAATGTTATCGCGTATAGAAAATGCAAATATAAACAACCACTGAAAATTTCATGTATCTACGGTCATTTGTTTTAAAGTTTTAAAGTTTTAAAGAAAACATATTTTGCGTAAAAATTCCCGTTTTTCCTTAATTTTTCTTTTGTTTTTCCGGGCGCTTTTGAAAACTACTGCGAAATTTAAATTTTGACCTCCCCAATGCACCAACGATATTCACTTTCCAATCGAACAAGATGCTGAAGTCGAAAATCGAAGCATTATTTCGACTACTTATCGTGTACACAGACACAAAAAAAATAAAAAATAAATAAATAAAAAAACACACATCATTGTAAAATCAATACATTCATCGTTCCACTCAGAATCTAAAATGTAGTTTTAATTTTCATTTCCAAAAAAGGTGGGTAAGTGGATGTCGCTCTGCTGTACAGTAGGTTACAAGTGGGTCACTGTTAGGGTTGCCACTTTTGAAAGAAAGCAGCCCCGGAGACAGGCCGATAAGCAAAAAAAAAAAAAAGGTCGTTAAGTCATAAATGTGGTCATTAATGAATTACTATATATTATTCTTGTTATCTTGAATAAATGGTTTTTATACCAGAAACTAGTAAAAAAAAAAAAGGCATAATAATAAAAAATCGTATCTTATTTTATCTTTATCTCCGAATTCACTGAACCCGGAGCCCGTAGATTTATACGTAAACCCGGAGAGGTGGCAACCCTAGTCACTGTATAATGGATGCTATTAAATTTGAATTCAATGATACAATATCATTGTATAAGAAAAACGATTCTGAGCGAAGACGGTATGTCAGTCTAGGTTTAAGACATATTATATACATATCTATGGTATTAAAAAAAAAAATTGACCTATAATAAATTCCAAATTAATCATATCACAATATCCATTAGGTACTTATAACACGTTATACATCATTACATCAATAACAAACCTGATACTATCATAGATATATAATATATTAGTATACTTTAGATTTTAGAAGTTTCAAGTACCCACGAATAGTATTATAGGTACACTCACAACAAAATAACTAAAATAGGTATGCTAGCTAGGTTTTTTAATATGTAATTTCGTCCCAAATTTGAACTTAAAATGACCATAAAAATAAACTGTGCTTGTGTATTTTTTAGATTTTTTGGTAACAGAATTAACTACTTAGGTACGTGGAATCTTGTTGTAAATTTTCAATCCTTAGCTATAAAAACTGAATATTTTATAATTTATTAATTACGATGATTGATAATTTTCGAGATTTTGAAAAATTCTGTCAAAATTCTATCTTTAAATGCTTATAAAAAAAAACTGTGCTTATGTATTTTTTATATTTTTCAACTGATATTGTAACAATATATCAGGAGCCTT
The DNA here is from genome assembly GCA_949089665.1 of Macrosiphum euphorbiae. NCBI lineage: Eukaryota > Metazoa > Arthropoda > Insecta > Hemiptera > Aphididae > Macrosiphum > Macrosiphum euphorbiae. Next base: position 33,287,380 of record CARXXK010000005.1, read on the forward strand.
ATATTACATTTTTACACTTTTTGGCCCAACAGATAAAACTTGATTGATATTTATAAAAAAAAAACTAAAAAAATTGAAAGCGGTAAATGTCCATAAACAGCTCAAAAAGAGTCAAAATATTTTCAAAATTGTATGGTATATAGGAAATGCTAATATAAACATTCAGTGAAATTTTCATGTATCTATAGTTATTCGTTTATGTATTACAACAAAATAAGGAAATCGCTACATGAGAAATCGAGTGAATATCCAATGTTGTAAAAATTTGAATTTCAAACGCTCATAAAAATGTAATTTGACTGTCCAGTAGAGATTTTTTTATTGATAAAGGTAGAACAATTTATGAGTAATCTTGTATTACATTTTCAAATCTTAGATTTAAAAAGAAAAATTTTTACGAATTCTTAACTCAAAATAATTTGCTAATTTTCGTGATTTTTCCATATTTTGTCAAATTTTGAACTTTAAGTGCTTATAAAAAAAAACTGTGACTAAGGATTTTTAATGTTTTTCATCTGTCTTTGAAACAATATACTAGGAGCCTTCTATTAAATTTTCAAGCTTTTTCAACCAACAAATACAATTTTATTGATATTAGAAAAAATATTTAAAAAAATGGAAAATGAAAATGTCCGTAAAGAGCTCACAATAAGTCAAAATATTTGGAAAATGTTATGGTGTATAGAAAATGCTAATATAAACATTCAGTCAAAATTGCATGTACCTACGGTCATTTGTTTAAGAGTTGCATGAAAAACCAAAATCGAATTTCTCGAAAACCGATTTTCCGTAAAAATTCCCGTTTTTCCTTAATTTTTATGTTGTTTTTCCCGGTGCTTGTGAAAACTATTGGAAAATTTTGACCTCCCCAATGCACCAACGATATTCACTTTCGAATCGAAAAAGATACTGAAGTTGAAAATCGAAGCATTATTTCGACTACTTATCGTGTACACAGACACAAAAATAAAATATAAAAACACACATCATTGTAAAATCAATACATTCATCGTTCCACTCAGAATCTAAAATGTAGTTTTAAGTTATTCAGAGGTTAAACTGAAGTTAATCATCTATTGTTTCAGTCCATATGTCCACATGTGTTTGAGTAAGGATTTGTAAATAAGGAGTTTAGTATAAGTGTGTGTATATTTGTTATTATAAACGAGATTTTTTAAAAGTCGTAATCGTTGGTTTAAATTTACTCTTTTGCAGGATTTGATATGCTGGGCCCAGGTCAGCCTTTTATCGAGGGTTAATCCAAGATGTTTAGTATTCTGAGCACTTGGAATTTGGGTCCCATGAATGAAAATATCATCGCGAGGGGCAAGTTTTAGGGTGAACGTCGTATGGATAGATTTGGATTGGTTAATTTTAAATCTCCAGTTGATGTACCAATCTTCCATAAGAGTGTGGGTTAAAAATATGAAACACATTTTTTTTTTCGATAGTTATATTATTTTCAAATTTGGACGAAATTACATATTAAATAACCAAGAATAACAATTTTAGAACACCGGAATAGAAAAATGTATTTAAACATAATATTTAGTCATAAGTAACAATTCCCCCCCCCCAATTATTGTAATCAAATTGTAAGCCAAAAATTAAAAAGACATTAACAAAATTATGTAAAAAGCTAATGGCCTATGTCGCCGAAGCTATACAAAGATCAATAAAAAAAAAAAAAAAAAAAAAAAAAAAAAAAAAAAAAAAAATTTTAGTTATTTTTTTGTAATTTTATAATATTAATTCAACTTACCGATTACCGTACCTATTAATAATAATATAAATATAATATAAAATATCAACACTGACAAACCATCTCCGCTCAGAATCGTTTTCGTTTACATTTATACATACAATGATATTATAACATTGAATTCAAATTTAATACCATCCATTATACAGTGACCCACTTGTAACCTACTATACAGCAGAGCGACATCCACTTTTTTTAATGATTCTTAAATATAGTTTTTTTTTTATTTTAAAAAGTATATTTACAATCTATACAATAAACAAGGTATAATGAGTTAGTGTGGTGCATGGGCGTAACTAGGATTGAATACAGGGGGCTAGTGTCCTATAAAACCATAGTTTAAAATAACACGTGGGGGGCAAAGCCCCCCACACTCCCTTATAAGATTCACTGAAATTTAGTTGTTACGAAAAGTCCGCTCAAACCATAATTTTTTGGGACATCTTCGGTCTTAGCGCTACTCGATTTTTTTAAATAATATAATATATAATGAACCTTTTTTATAATTGTATACAATAAAATCCAACGTATTTACGGATATTGTATACGTACCTACTCAAAAATAACGGCTATGACAGTCTGTAATGGTACCTACCTACTTTGCAGTCTGCACTGACGCACAGTAAATCGAGAACTGAGAATTGGAAAATAAAATTATTATATTTTAATTTATAATAGTATTCAACCACTGTACGAATGTGCGATACAACTAAAATAGGTAACTATAATATTATAAGAATAGCCAATAGGTATACCAATACGGCACACGGGCACCTAGCTATTTATAAAGGTAATACAAATATAAAATAATATAATAATATTATATATAATAGAGGCGTTATATAGCCATATAGGTAAGCTTGAAGCTAATAATATGCAATAAGCAGATAAGCTATACGCCTTAAACACATAAACGAATTTCTTCCTCGAAAACTATGACCAATTACGATAAATTCGTACTTGTTACATACCTACCTATACAGTTGTACACAATGTCAATAATTATAAATTTATTATTTTGCACATTATTTTTTTTTTCATATCGATTTGGGTTCCAACTACGAGCCTATAAGGAGGGGCCAAAAAATAAAACATCATAAGGGGGCTAAATAGAAGTACTGAGGAGTGAGGGGGCTAAGCCCCCCTAGTTACGCCAATGGTGCCACCTGACCAGAAATAGAATAAATATAGTAAAAAATGTCAAAAAGCTGAATTTGAATAAATTCTTTATTAAAGGGAAAAATGGGTATGGATATACTATAATATATTTCAGGCTCCAGGTTTTTTTATATATTTTCTGGTATGGTGTGCGTCATTATTTGTATACGCGGTGGCGTTGCGGGTGCCCTCCCAAGTCCAAATTGTCGAGCATACTTTCTACATTAGTATACAAGTCCCGACACAAACTAAAATATGCTGTGGGGTGGTAGGGACGCAGGGGGGCTAAAAGAAGCGGTGTTCCTTTGGCCACCCTTACACGAAGTATGTGAGTCAACCACCGAGCGCTAATTGTTATGTTTCGTGTGATTTATTCCGACGCGTAGGTGTATATATATACAATATACATAAAACATTCTACCTCATAAGTCATAATATATTATAATATACGGGGTGATCCGTATAAGTAGCTACACTAAATTTCTTAGTTAATTTTTCAATAAAATATTTTTTATGTAGGCACATATATAGTTAAGTAGAAATATTTCAAGAACAAATAACTAGGTATATAATATGATGTTCGGATATAATAGTAAAATACGCCCCTATTATCACGAGTTAAAGAAAAAAAAACGCTACAGTAATAGACCATGTATAAAATATTAAGAAAAGTACTGCGTATAGTATTATATAGTCACTTAAACAACGGTTCACCCCGTATACACCCCTCATTATTACACCTAGGTATATATATATTATGTACAGGTATACGATTCAACGATTGTGTACGTACATACATACACGGTTTGTGTTGCTATGCGAACGCTATATTTAGGTATATAAGACACCTACCTACAACTACACTGCAACAATAAGGCGTTTTGAGCGCGGGCGAACCGACGGAGACGGGTGGTCATTGGTGGTGTGCCATGCCTGCACTCGTATTGTTGCACCGTAATAATATTATAATATATTTCATGATGATAATTATTTTTATAATATCCGAGCCCCAATAATAATCATAATTATTATTATTATCGGCGTTTAGCTGGACGCGTGGCCAATTCCGCACTGGTGCACGTCACATCGTCGTAATATAATATAATATAATGCAAACCGCCACGCTGCGTCCGGACGTCCGGATCGCCGCCGACCCGGTGTCCACGCCGGAAAAGTTTCGCTCCGGCCACTGTCACCTGGAGCTGACGCCCGTCTGGCAGTACGTGATCAAGAAGAACCGGTTCCCGGCCAACGTCGACCGGCAGGAAGTGTTCGCCGAGCTGGCCGTCCGACTCCAGCATCCCGAATGGCAGGTCGGTGAATATTGTGTTCGGTGCATAGATCCTGGAGCTCCATGCAGGAGCGGCCACAACCTGGTTGAATCCTTGGTTGGGAGGGGGGGCCAAGTAGTAATTTTCAGAAAATTTCAATGATTTTTTTTTTGTAATTTTGTTTTTTACAGTATATAATAATTGTTTAGAAATACAGCTTGGGGGGCCCTAGTTCCCCCCAACCCTGAAGCCGCCACTGGCTGCATGGCTGTTGCGATTGTGCAGTACCTATATAATATATTATGTTTTATTAAGTATACTATACCATGATGGCCAGTCATTGGCCACAAATCACAATATGTTTGGCGCAATAGTATACCGGTGACATGTTGTATGGGGCCGTGCTAAGATAACCATATTGAAAACCAATTTTATTGGGTCGTTCCAAAAGCTTCTTTTTTTAAATATTTATATACATTAATTTCTGAAATAATAGTTAAGTACTTAATTATATAAAATATTAAAACCGCGTTTGTTTTTAAATACCTAGTAAGCCATGTTTATTCTACGTAAATTATTTATATATTTTTTAAGGGTGTTTTCCAGCAATTTTTACTTAAAGATGCATATATTTATTATGTTAATAGGTAGATATTATTTTGTTACCAGCAGATTAAATTATAGCTTTCGTTTATAATACATCATTTTCACGGAAAAAATTATCCACGTACCTAGCAATTATAAAAAGTTGTGCAAATCTATTCATCTACAATAAAACGCCACCAAAATGCTCAATCATTGTTATATAACCGTATTAGATATATAGTATTATTTATTTATGACATACTATTACTTACCCGCTAAATTGTTTATCGTAGGAAATCTTAAACTTTTCAATAACAATAATATCTATATTTTACACAAGTTTAATTGTGAATTATTTTATATTTAACTTTTTCACACGTCACGCCAGCCCCCGTATAAGAAATTTTGTATTTTTTTTTTAGTATACTGTATAGTGTATATGCTATACTCGCTATTTGTACGAACAAGTCTTAGAATTTGTATGGCAACCCTTAAAAGAGTTATATTAAAATTAAAATAGGGGGGGGGGGCTGGTATGACTTTTCAAAAAATGAAACCCAGTGCACTGAAATGACTTGGCCACGTAGGTACGTTCTTTAATCCTGCAACATAACACGTCATATACGCAATACATTGCAGGTGAGACTTCACGGTTCACGAGTGCTGGCTTACGTTGTACCAGCAGTCGGCCCACAACTGGATGCGTTGATGTCCCCGACAATACTCCCGGCGGTCATTACGAATCTTGCACACTTTTCACCGGCCCTCAGAAGTAGCTCTATGGATGCGATATTGGTTTACGTACAACACTCCGCGGACCCCGAATACGTTCTCAAGTCCATGATCGTACAAGGATTGGATGTATCTGGTGCCAAATCAAGTCTCACCGTGAATGTCATGGAATGCGTTCCTGTAGTACTTCAGCAAATCGTTAAGAGAAATGGGGAACGGCCTGTGAGTGGAAACATAATTCTTTAAACAATGCGATTATTTTATTCATATTATTTACAAAAAAATATTTTAAACACGTATAGCAGGTGTCAGGTGGTCCAACGCTCCTATTGGTATTTGGTCATAGGTCATATAATTTTATACTCGAAAATCGAAATTCAGTGATGAAAATATAAATATTGTATATTTTTTATCATTTTAGTTTTTTTCCCAATTGCATACTATATATTTTCGGTTCAGTATAAATATAGGGGAGCTTAATGGCTAATGTCTTAATAACGTGTTTCTGGTGTTAAGTTTTAAAAGTATATATTTATAAAAGGTTATTTTAGAATAATAAATTTTATACAGTGCTAAAAATGATATTGATAGAATCTAAATTTTTGATGCCACAAAAAATACAATGATTTCTATTTAGAATATCGTATTAATTAATAATGATCTATAAAACAAAAACTATTATTATCATTTTAAATATCACTAAAGTTTGTATTAAATTGTAATTATAAATTGTTATGTTAAGAAATATCCCAACTCATAGTAAATGACATATAAAGTAGGTACTCGTGATTGAATTAAAAAATATAGAGTGGCTGAGTGGTTTCAGTCATTAAACTTTAAACTCAATCAATTTGAACTTTAAAGTTTTAGTCTATTTATTTTGTCCAGATTGCCATACCTACGTTTGTGCACCTTGTAACTGCCTTATCCAACAAGATGGTACAAGCGACATTTCAACAAGCCGCGGTTTACTGTTTGGACAGAGTTAAAGAAATTGTCGGAAGAAATAAATTTGATCACTATCTTGAAACATTTCATCCTATTATTAAAAAGGTAAGTTATTTAAATTTTAAACAATTTATTTCAACTGAATAATGGTATTATATTTATGCTTTATGGTACTACTATACTATACATAGGTAGTAGGTACCTATATTATTTACCTATCTACAACCTACCGTGTCCATACGAATAATAAAAACATTTATAAGTAGGCCTTACATGTTTAAATAGTAAATACTAATAGTCATACATATAAGACTATAAGAATTAAGACTTAAGATAAACACGTTGGTACTAGTACTTATAAATTATAAAATATAGTAGTATAAATTTAGGTATACTAACCTATACTAGAAAATATTTGTTGTACCTATACTTACCTACCCATAACCAAAACCATTGGTATGTAAAAAGTGTTATTTTTTTTATCGATATTAAGTTATTTTATTATTTTTGTCCAATTGTATTTGCCGCATTAGGATTAGGTATGTTGGTGTACTGTATTTCTGTATTTGTATAAAATAAACCTTCCGAAAAAAAATATATTATATAATATTATCATGTACCTATACCTACGACCTACCCTATATTAGGTATTTAGGTACCTGTAGTTTATACATATAGGTATAATCATACTATCCTACATAGCTACATAGGTAGTATTAAGTATTTAACTTTTAATTTTAGGATTGCATTAAGTTATATTTTCTTCATAGGATTTTGAAGTGTTGTGTGAAGTGTATAGAATATCTTCATCGTCTGGTCGAGATTCTTCAACATCGTCGTATGACGATGAAGACGATGTAGAAATTCCAAAAACACCTAGAAGAGTAACGTTTGGTGGAGAGCTTATTAAAATTCGAAGTCCTGATGTTTCTGATGACCCTGCAGAGGTAATCAAGTCTACTGGTATTCCAATTCCAATCAAGCCTGCATTAAGCATACCAAAACACCCCAAAGATGAAGTGGAAAACATGGCAATGAAATTACCACATTCACGACAAGTAAAAATTACATTTACCTCAACAGTTTTATTTTATTATATATTTAGCATGATTATTATTTAATTTTTTTATATATCTATGCCTTTATAGGTATATGCTAATATTCAATAATACTATTATAATGCCTGTATACCTATGTTGCCTGTACAATTTTATAATTTATTCTCATAATTTAATAATATTATAATATACATAATTTAATTAATAAATTAGTTTGACCTACCTTAATAGTGCTTTTATACTAGTAACCATTAACCATTATCTATAATTTATCATGTTTTAATCATAGTTAACTTTGCCGGTTTTCAAATTTCATTTGGCGCACATACATAAATTAATTGCCACAACTTGGTACTTATGACTTTTTCAAATAAAAAAAAAATTAACATTTATAAAGTTTTCGTTAAAAAAATTGATAGTCTAGGTATATAACACAATAAAATAATTAAGAATAAAACTAAGTAAACTTTCAACTTAGAACTCCAAAAAAACTTTCAACTCAACCCGAGTTTAAAAACTTTTAAGTTTGCCCCACAAGTCACAACTTTATTATTAGCTAGTTACCTATACACTTTAGTGATTTGGCTCCGTACTTTATATTAGATTACGTACACGATACACCTACAATACCTATGGATTTCGTTGTGATAAAAATAGGTGTCTATTTCCTAAACTGAATCAATGCGTTTACAGTTGCTTTAAGTGTAGGTAGCTAAAATTATTTCAGAAAATCTACTATAAGTATTAACTATTGCATCATTTTATGTATAAAATTATTATTGTTAACATATTATACATTCTCAGTGTTTTTCGACTTGAATTTGTAACCTAGGTACCTAACACGTAGTTAATTATTAGATTTTTTTATTCTATTTTCCTCGTCCAAGTATAAAAAATTATTTTAAACTACCCTCCATATCGTCTAAGAGTCTTGGTAATAAAGACCTTTAATTATCTTTAAACTTTTCAACAACTGAAACTACTGAGATTCTACTAGGTATTTTATTATGATTAAGATTATTCAATTTTATTCTATTTAAGATATTATTGTAATATCAAATTATAGGATTTATATATTATATATATTATAGGGTTATATAATACTCAACTTAAACTAATTTTTTTTTTTTCTTTCATATAAATGTACTTAAAAATGAATTGCGTCGTACATAGGTATCTCAGAAATTAGAATCGACCTGTGTGTTAGTAAACTTAGTAGGTACACAGCTTTTGTATAGATTTAGGTGCCCGATAACGTCCAAGTCTTTCCGGCTATCGTGGCGCGTGGTTGTAGACATTATAAATAGGTCAACATCGAGTCATTAAGGCATTAATCACGAAACACTATTGCCCTACATAAAGCTATATACAGGAGTTGAAAATTAGCATTTTTGCGTGTTACTGTAGATATTCACTTTTCAACGTCGGTACCTACCTACTTTCTGTGGAAAAGTGACGGCACGTGAAATTGGGTCAAATTAATAAGTTTTTCATTTATATGAAATACCCGCCACCTGCGTGTCGGTGTACTTTTTATTTATAATAATGGTATAAATCGGACACCAGTAGATGTATACCTAGTACCTATATTACTATAACATATTCAGTGATGATACAATATTGTCTTGTATTGTGTAAGGTCATCTTGGATCAATATATTATAACAGTTAGGAAAATGAAGCATTTTAGGTTAAATGACTAGTGACCATGCGAATACCTATATATGGTGTGTGACAGGAAATCTATAAAACAGTTTTGACCGAGGGTGAATAACCCCAATTTTCATTATTAGATAGGTGCATAATAAATGCTATATTTACCCATTACCTATTTATATTGACTAGGTATATATATTATATATTAAAACATACATTGTTTTTTAAGTCTCTCAACTTGGCATTATAACTTTATTTTATTCTTAGACCCAATTTCGAAGCTCCGGTAATTATTTGTATCAAAAACGAGTAATCAATCAAGTGAGGCCAAACACCTTACCACCCTTACGACAATCAAGTATTTACCTATACTATGAATAACTTTTCATGTGTTTCAATATTTCGAATTATTAGATATTTTTTCTATAACTTTTCAGATTTCAAACAATTTTCAAGTGCTCGTGTAGGTCCGTTATTAGGCACACCTTTCAGAAGGAAATTGGACGATAGGTATATAATACGTTAAGGAATTTTCCAGCCGTTTTACCAACACTTGTAAATCAAAGAACAAAATTATACATTTTTTTTTTTTAGAATATCATTTAATAAGGGATTTTTTTCTCCACACGCTATTCTTTGTACTGGAAGGACCAACGATTCGTTTGATGTTAGTATACAACTTTAATGAAACAATAGATCTATTATACTATTATACACACCTGTATTATATACATTATACACTGAACTATATATATATATATATGCCTGCAGGCGCGTATTCAGGATCATCACTGCATGCGAATATACGGTAGTGGCCAGTGAGTATAGACTAAAGACTAATGGAGTATGGGCTATATGTACAGACTGGTGAGGGTTTTTTACCGATTAAGACGATTAAGTAGGTACACTTAAAAGTTGGAGGAACGTGTCAAACACAATGGTCTATACCAGTGTTTCTTAACCTGTGTTCCGCGGATCACACTTAGGGGTTCCGCGAAAGCACTTTATCAAAATATTTAAAAATAACTAAAGATCAGAGGTGGCTAATCTAAGGTGGAAAAATCCGTTGGCACATATAATATAAAATATTACTTAATAGTCAATTACAGATTATTTATTTTTAATGGGTTTTTGATAGAATAATAATTATCAACTATCATTTGTCAAACTTCGAAATCATCGATTACCCTACATATTTTTTTATTTTTTTTTCTAGGGGTTCCGCATAAAACAACATATTTGTTTGGTGTTCCGTGATATCAAAAAGGTTAAGAAACACTGGATCCCGCGTAGCATTTTTCACTGGCCCGTGCTACATTTCAATTTAGTTTATAAAAATATAAAATTTTAAGATTATTAAAATCGATATGATGTTTATCGTAAAACGTTGATATAAATTCTTATCTAATATTGAACTAAGATATTGAACCCCATATTATAGGACCCGAAGATACACCGCTGCCACTTACATGGTTTTTTTGACGATTTTTTATACGGTTATTCAGCTAATATAGTAGGTATAGCCGTATAGGTATATAAAATGAAATCAAAGGTTAAGTATTAATCTTTTTTATGCGGACTATGAAGCTTAAAAAAAAAAATAGTCATAATTAAATCCTAATATTCTATTTATCTACTTTGTACTTATAATTGTAAATATTAATACCTATAAATTATGTACAAAATAATTCATTTATTGGAACTCAATATAAACTATATTATAGGCTCTTTTATGCATGCACATAAACTAAAAGGATTTAATATTTGAAAATGTTCCTTATTGTGGATCTCAATACCTCTTAACTCCGACATAAAAAATTAAAAAAACTATGTTTGAATATTAAAACATCAGTAAGAAAAATATACTTTTTTAATTAAATTAAATTAAAATTAATTATTCTTATTATTAATTAAACGCTGTGGTCCATGAGCACTGGGAGTATAAGGAAACATCTCGGGAAACATGCTGCGTTCAAGGGGGGATCAAGAGACCATCGGGACCAGGGATAGCACTTTATGCTGGGCCATGGGCGTCCTTTAAATAACCAATACTAATTATTATTGGTTTCAAGTGTGCACCGGCTAGCCACCATTAATCCAGAAATGGCGAAATGGTTGATATATATATCTATTATTTAATCACAATTTTTTCTCGAGTCAATAGGCACATACATCCAATTGCCAACTTATTGAATATTAAAAAAAAAAAAAAATAATGTTCAATACCTTAACCTCCATCGGACATCCTTCATACGCGCCTGAATGAGTGTAATTTATTATATTATTATTTCTATTCAGTAGATATCAAAACTTTTGTTGTGTTTTAGATTGTTACTAGAGATTGTTACCTACTTAGTTTTAACAAAGGATTAAATTATTTAATCTGTGGTTTTAATATAATATTACTCACTTAAGAGGACGTTACACCGACAATTGTTGTTTCCGTCTCACAAGTGTGTAACATAGTAAATTGTACGTTCAGCAGAACATGTGTAGCTCTGTTAGTATAAAAATTATAGTGAATTGACCTTTTATACAATTTTAAAGTAAGATTATTATCTAGGCAATTTTATCAGCTTTTTATTATATTTTAATTTTAAAGTGAGTTAAGAGTATTTTAAAATTGTAAATTGTTTGTACATCTAAAAATACTCATAACTCTCTTTAAAATTAAAATATAATAAAAAGCTCAGGAGGTTGCCTGGATAATAATCATACTTTACAATTTTATAAGAGGTAAATTCACTCTAATTTTTAAACTAACGGAGCTAAACGTGATTTGCTAAGCATAACATTTGCTATGTTATGCACTTGTAAGACAAAGACAACAAACGTCAGCGTAACGTCTTCTTAAATAATAACTAACTTACACTAGTGTAGTTTTGTCCATCACTACGACACCATTTTCATCTAGCGAAGAATATTGAAATTGGTTACGACGTTTTTAAGACTTATCGATTTGGTTTCATATTATTTTGTCCAATCTGAGTGATCTTAAAATATAATAGTTTATCGTTAGGTATCTTGTGTATTATACTAAGCGTCTAAATATATTTTATACCTATACAGTATACAACATATAGTAATATAGTATACACTATACATCATAGATTTATTAATTTATTATTACCTACTCTTGGAGTTTCTTGACTACAAATCAATCATAGGTTATCATAACTTAGATTGAGGAAGGTAAACAGTTGAGTTTAACGTCATTCTAACTCTTAATTATATTTTGTCTTTACTGCAAAGTAACTAGCTAGAAAGTAAAAGGTAAAAGGTATACTATATGTCTATAATGCATGCACAATATAAAAATAAATGATCACATTTTTTTTGCATGGTATGTTTTTGTTCTGTTGAACATAAATTACCCATACTGTAATACTGTACACATTTGTATAATATATTACAATAATACAATTCAATGATTATAATATTATTTATAAATTAAATATTAATTATTAAAACTTATATTATTTATAATTTATAATTATTTTTACACTACTGAATTATTGTTTTTTTTTTAGAGAAATTATAAAAATATGAAGATGGACAAAACATTTAAAAAGTGAGTACAGAATACACATAAACATATTATTATACATTATTCAACATATTAACTTTATTAATTTTACAAAATATATATAATAGGTATAACATGTAAACTAACGGTTTATTTTGTTTATTATACTTTAATAGTAATCCCTATTTTTACCTATTATTTAAATATTTTGTAAAACCAGGAATTAAGCATAGGTATAATTTATAAACATAGTTTCAAGTTTCATACAATATAGTACAGGTACATTAATAACTTACATACATTATTAAATGTAATAAATTATTTAAATTAAACAATAGATTCATGATGAATTTAAACCTTCATCAAGATAGTGTACTCTCTGTCCATATTTTTGTCTCAATTCAGGCCATTGAACAATTATTAAATCGGCAATAAAATACATTAATTTTCCAGTTAGAGATAAAGACTTAACTCGGCAGATACTTTCTACAAATATAATTGATGTATCTGCATAATGGAATAATTTCATCAAAAAAGCAACCAGACATACTGGAACACAAGTACCTGGTCCATTGCATAAAACCATATCCGGTCTGAATGATATAACCACAGGCACAGTTATAAAAATTGCATAAATAGTTGAAAAAATAGATGTTATATACGATTGATTTACATGTCTTGATCGCGGTATAGTTGAAATGGACCAATCTAAACCAATTTCATCGTTTTCTACACGATTACGGCTTGTTGTATCGGAGTCGGCTAATAGATACAAACGTGGCGTAAATTTCAACTTGTTCATATTATTCATTAAACGCAACATTTCAGCTGTATGTCCGCCTGAACCAATGACGATTAATGTCCGAACAGGTTGTTTTGATTCTTTAAGTGATCGTGTATTAGTTAGACGTTGGAAAATTATATACATAAGACGACCAGAAAAGTACGCCGAAAATATGGTTGGGATCAGCAACCACATAATAAATAATAACATAGTTATAAATACGACTTAAACTTGTTTTTATAATTTACATTTTAAACTTGAACTTGCAATATTTTAAATGTTTAATATGCAACTAAAATATTATGAATAACAGCTTAAAAGAAAATGTATGTTAGAAAAAAAAAGTCCACGCAATAAAGCAAAATAGTATAGGTCGAGAAACCACTGAGAAATATTATTGAGAGGAAACAGAGACACAAAAGATATTTGATCATGGCTTAAATATACTACGTTATCTAATACTAAATAGTAAATAGTAAAATACTAAATACTAAAGTATATTTAAGCCATGTTTATTTTGATAAACAGATAAAAGGTTTTAATTATATGATAACATATTGTATTAAGTGATAAAGTTATTAAGGTACCAACCACAGACCACGATATAATATATTTTCGTAGGGTGGTTCTGATTGCCCCATATTTTTATGGCGGCAAATTCAAAACTATAAAATCACATAATAATTATGTGTATTATTAATAATTTATTATGTTTATGTAGTTTAAAGATAACCTCAGTGGCGTCCGCAGGATTTTTCAATGGGGGGGAGCTTGAAAATTAGTTGAAATTTTATTTTTATTCTGTCCAGTCTAATAATTTCAGACGTTTATTTGAGGTATTTTAAAATGTTTGCAACTTTTCAACTTTTCTGGTAGAAAAAAATGCTTTGATCATAAGCTTCGATACCCAGTGTATGTTTTTGGAAGTAAATTGGGTCTAGTTGGTACTTTTAGGAGGTCAAATTTGAATATGCTCAGTGCTTTTAAAAATAATTGGAGAAACAAAAATGAAAATTTATTTGAATTGTTTGGTGACAAAAGCTTGGTTATACTGTCCTCACATAGATTGTACTTGATTAATAAAATTTGTTTTTCTATAAATGTAAATAAAAATTATTAATCCGGTCCAAAATTTTAAAAATATAATACTTAAGTTTTTTTATTATAGCTAAAATATATTAAGGTTGTAAGCATCATGGTTATTTTTTATAAGCATTTAAAGTTCAAATTTCGTCAAAACCACAGTTAATTTGTAGTTCAAACTTATAAAATATAAAATATTTATAGCTAAGGCTGGACAATTTAATACAAGGTCTTTCATACAAGTAGTTCATACTTTTATCGAAAAATTTCCGATAATTTATGAAAATTGGTATGCAAATACAATGTTTTTTCAAAAATGAATTCATTCTGGTAAGACATATTATATGAAATTTACGTCTTGCTCACTATAGTTGACAGTTTAAACTTGATTAATATTTTTTTGAAAAAGTAATAATAATACGGCAATGTGGGGGGGCTTCAGCCCGTTAGCCCCCCCCCCATGCGGACGCCACTGGATAAGATGATTAGACGAATTGATTAGGTATTATTTTAAATGTATTTATTAAATTGTGTTTTATGAAACTTATGCCACAAACCAATAGCTTAATATAAAAAAAAATGTTCATTATAAAAAAAATATGGTACTCATCTATCCACCTATTTAGATTCCTTTGTGCAATCGTGAATTTTTTAGAATTGTTCAAGTTTTAGTTTTAAAATTAAAAATGTGGGCAAGTGGGTGTCGCTTGCTGTACAGTAGGTTGCAAGTGGGTCACTGAAATGGATAGTGTTAAATTTGAATTCAATGATATAATATCATTGTATACATACGCGTGCGCAGACTTTTTTCGCAGGGTATGCCAGTATTTTTAAAAATACCTAGCTCAAAACAAAAAATAACTCCCCAAAAACTCTTAGGTAATAGGTACAAATAACTTACGATATAGCCATATATAGGTAATGGCAAATGGCGTAGTGCGAAAAGAAATTAACATGCATTTTATTTAGCTTATTCATTGGTTTTAGATATTTTAATTTTAAAAGCTTGTACTGTGATTTCATTCCAATAAAGTAACAGTATAAAAAAAAATTTAGACATTTGATCATATTATTAAAATAATATAATAACGATAAACTAATTAATTGAAATTCTTTTATTTTTAATAGTTGTAGGTAGTATGAAAATAAGCAGTCCTGTAAAGTATTTGAGTAAAAGTATTTGAATAAAAGTATTCAAATACTTTTTTAAGTATTGAATAACTTTTTAAATACTTTCAGCATGAAGTATTTTGAATGGTATTTTAAATACTTTTTTTTGTATTAAATACTTTTTGGTATTGAATACTTTGGTTTTTTATTTCGAACATTTTATTTTTATTCGAAATAATTTTAGAAATTTTAGAATGAATTAAGAACACAAAATAGGTAGTATCACCAATGGGTGGTTTCTTCCCTCAAAAAAAATCATACGCAAATACCCTATGCACATTTGCTTATTGTTCTAGTTAAGAACAGATTGTAAATTTCATGTCAAAATAAAAAAAAAATGTAATAAACATTTATTTAATAAATAATAAATAAAAATGATTATAAATTTACTACCTATGTGTCTATATTACAATAATTAGAAACCCACTTTAAAAACCAAAAGTATTTGAAAAGTATTCCAAATACTTTTTCAAAGTATTTGAGTAGTATTTGAAATACTATACAATTAAAGTATTTGAGTAGTATCTTAAATACTTAAAAAAAAATGTATTTGAGTACTTACTCAAGTACTTTTCAAAAGTATTCTTTACAGGACTGAAAATAAGCAATACCGCAGGAGCCTGAATGTTCTGGTGATAAAACCTGCAATTCTCAAGAAAATGGTAGATTTTGATTTCAACTATATTAATATGAGTTAGCAATCTGGTGATTATGAAATCTAATTAGTATTTGATTTCATCTCAACTCCCAATATTTTATTGTAAGAAAATTATATAAAAAAATAATCAAAACATTTAAATTCTTGATCGAAGATACCATGAATTATCTTAGTTCATGATTTTAATTTATAATCAAATCATTTACAACTAAAAACTATATAGTTATGATAACTCTGCAGGGGATGCAATGGCATACCCGGCATCCCCCCTGCGCACGCCTATGATTGTATACGAAAAACGATTCTGAGCGAAAACGGTCAGCCTATGATTTATAAATTATACTAAGTATATTTTATGATATTATTATGTGAGTAAAGTAGTTTATTTAGATATTTACGTGGAACCTTGTTTTAAATTTTCAATCCTTAGCTATAAAAGTTGAATATTTTATAAATTTAACTACAAAATCATTTTTAAATTTTCAATTTGATAAATTTTATAAAAATGTGAGCTTTAAATGTTTGTAAAAAAAATTGTCCTATGTATTTTTTCTATTTTTCAACTGATAGGTATTATAACAATATATCAGAAGCCTTGCATTAAATTTTTCACTCTTTTTCATCCAACAAATAACATTTTATTTACATTAATTAAAGGAAAAAATTAATTTTAACCTCCCAAATGCACCAACTAGTTTCACTTTCCCATCGAACAAGATATTGAAGTTGAAAATCGAAGCATTATTAATAATGCTCTATCATAAAAAGAAAATGAAAATCTAAAAATTGCATTCCTAGTTGTTTTAACTTTTAATTGAAAGGGCAGCTCCAATGACTGGTTGGCGGGGCTAATGTAATCATTTTTGGAAATCTTTCGATAGGTATCTTACCGATTATAATATAGTTTTTTTTTAATATTAATTCTAACAATATACCTACAATTTTTTAGAAATACGGGCTTGGTAAGGGGTCATGTCCCCTAGGCCCCCCTGGAGCCGCCCCTGTCTTATCGCTTGCCTACTATAATACATGTATAATATTAATATATTCCGTATTTGTAAGCCAGGTCCTTATTTTAATATTATTATTTCCAGTCATATATAAATAGGTTGACTTTAGATCATTTGTACAAATTAGTATAGTGTAGTAGATGTAAGGTACCTATCTGCAGATGGCGTGGTACTGCTATTAAATTGTATATAAGTTGGAATATTAGTAACCTATATTGTGTCTGATAAGCAGTGTTGCAACCTATAGGATTTTTTTTTATTTTGGGTGAGGGGGTGCATCATATTTTTCAAAACAATTATTAAAATCCCTATTTTTAAAAAACTCTTCTTTACTTATTACGCTAAACCTCGATTGGACTCCGCTTTTTTTATGACCTCTGTGCAAATATATACTTATCAGTGGGAGCTTTGGAAACAAGAAACATTAACATATTTTGCCCTTCAATAAAATTTACATTCTTATTACTGTAAAAAATTGCACTAAAATATATTGATTTTCCATGGAGATACAAGGGTGACATGGAATTTTTTGAACATTCACGTATATCGCACAGCTAATAGGCCAAGGGCCAAGGGGCCCAGGCCCCTCTGCCCATCTTAAGGCCGCCACTGCTGATAAGTGATCCATTGATGTCATCACTTATCAACATATACATTTAATATATATATATACATATATTTATTGGCTATATACCAGTTACCTATTACACTAATCGGGTTAAATCGTTATATAGGCGAATGACGGAAAACATCAACAAGTCCCCCTCATATATAATATAAATGAGAAAAATATCAAACGTACAGTCCAACCCGAGCTGGGGTGACCGTTGACCTTGTTTAAAAACCCAATCAATCGCGTGCGTCCATAACTTAATATACCTGCAATAATATATAATATATATCAATGCGTGCATATAAAAGTCCACTCCCCCTTGCAAGAACCAGCAGGACCCTGCAGCACCGCTACGGCACACGCATCGTATTATTAATATATTATTAGGTATAATAAGCTATACCTGTGTATATTACATTTACATATATCTATATACATCCTACCTTTACCGCGTGAGTGTAATATATGTAAATGTGGTGGTCGGTCAGTCGGCACATTGGCAGTCCGTTTTTCACATTGCCGGCGACGGCCGCTGACGGCTTTTTCGTTCTTTTTTTTTTATCACGAGACACGTCCAATGTCCATCACTTCGCCGATATCACAATAGTATACAATTTATTATGTTGCGGTCTTGTTTTTGTTGCGGTTTCGCTCCTCCTCGTCCTCGTCGTAGTGCAGTTGTGGCGTCTCTGCCGCCGAAAGACCTCGCCGTCACGCCGATCCTTACCACGTTGGCAACGGCCAAACGCAGATACAGATTTCACAATTCAGTGCACCGGGACAAACGAAATAAACTGCACCGTAAACAGATATCTCTCAATCACACCATGTTCGTAGTGCCCAGGCACGTACCATCGGGTACGCCGACCACCTTCGAGTAAGATCTTTATATATAACTATATATAGGCTTCATTACATATTTTGATCCATCATATTTTCTCCATACGACCACACATGCATTTGGTAATATTCATGAAAATGGCACCACTCTAATAGTATGGGTTGAACTTTCAAGTCACGACTACCTATATGGATTTATGTCTATATACCTATATAGTGTGTAGGACTACACTGTAGGTATATATATGTGCCGACTTAGGTAGAATAGGTACTCTTGAAAATTATTTGAAATAAATACTCGAATACCTACTCATGAAAAATAGTATTAAGATTTCAGAATATGTATACGAATACTTCATAAAAATAGAAAATAGCATTCCGAATAAACTGATAAAGTATTCCAAATATTTTTTAGTTTTCGTTTTAAATATTAAATTAAGCCATTGATTATAAATACTAGCATTTATAATCAATGATTAAACCAACGATACTTTTCTTCGAGAAAATGAGAAATAAGCGCCAATATATAGTATTTAATAATTCTAAATATAATATAGGTACCTAATTAAAGTTGTTGATTCGAAATGTGTATAATATTGTAAATATTTCCAGAATAACAAGAAAAACAATTATTATTGTGCATAAAGTCTTTTAAAAAATATCCTAAATAGTTATACAAAATACTTTCGGGAAAAATATTGAGAATACCGGATTATTCAGACTACTCAAGACTGATCATGATACTAAGTACTAAGGATATAAGATTGGGCTATATATATGTGGATAAGACCTAAATATGATATAATATGTATACTATAATTGGGGTGGGAGCATTTTTAAGTTTTAGCGAATACCACTTAGCTCATCTGTGAAATGTGTAAAAACATTTTTACTATTGTATCTACCTACATATAATAATATAGGTATACTATATAAATGTACAGGAAAAATCACCCTATCATTGAATCAATGAATAACAGTAAATCTACTTCTAAATATATATATATTTAATAATAATTAGTCGTATATGCGTATATGGCATATTGGCATGTATACAGGTAGGTACAATATTATAATATACTTATTGTAGCCTGAAGGTATAAACTATAAATGTATAATTATACAAAAAAAAAAAATTTGGAAAAACTGTAATGGCCATTGGCCATAGCCCATAACTGCTAAAGTTTTGAATAAAAAAAAAAATTAGGCATAGTTATATAATATACATAAATTACCTGAATTTTTTTTTGTCATCAGTTTTGAGTCTTCTATGAGAACAACGTTTTTCCATGACTGTGGTGCCGGAGTCCAGCAGACAGGAACACAACAATAGAAAAATATCCGATATAGACGATGACATCCGTCGTCCTCCCATTCGTCGAGCGGAATCGCCTGGCGGCGGAATCAAATCTCCAGAGAACGAATATGATGCCCGGCGACTAACTCCGGCCAACCAGACGCCGTCAAATATTCCGGTCGAAAGCTCTGATGGCAGCGCAATATTGGGAACCCGACTTGTCGACCCCGACGATCGGCTTCTGCCGCAACAGCAACAAGTGGTTAACGATCACAAAAAATCACCGGCGCAGTCTGAAATGAATGATATCGATACAGAACTCGTCAAACCAGCAAATGTTAAGCTACAGTGTTCTACTGCAGGCGCAGAGGTTCAACCGCAAAACGAGTGAGTACTGAGTCCCTAGAGCCGCTCTTAGGACTTACGAGGACCGGGGAAAAATATCATTGTGTGCAGTGGTGGATTTAAGGCCACTCCCCCTCAAGGCAGTATCTGGGTTAATAAATTGGGCCGTTTTTAAATATTTGTGTCGTAAAACTTGGAAAAAGACAAAACTCTGAAAAAAATTAAAGCAGATACATGTAGTTTTCACTGAAAGTTTATATTATTAGTATTTTCTATACACCATACAATTTTCAAAATATTTTTACTCATTTGTGATATTTATAGAAATATGACATTTTCTATTATTTTTAGATTTTGAGTGGAACGATGAATGTATTGATTTTACAATGATGTGTGTTTTTTATTTTTTCTATTTTTTTTTGTGTCTGTCATCACCTTTTTGGACAGTAAAAGTGCTTGGATTTTCTTCAACAGTATCTTTTCTGATGGGAAAGTGAATCTAGTTGGTACATAGGGAGGTCAAAAGTAAAAATTTCCTAGTTGTTTTCAAAAGCGCAGTGAAGACAAAAGAAAAATTAAGGAAAAACAGGAATTTTTAAGCTAAATCGATTTTATATAAAATCGATTTTGGTTTTTGTTGTTACTCTAAAACATTTGAACGTGTATACATGAAAATTTCACTGGTTGTTTATATTTTCATTTTTCATACGCATGATAAAATTTTCCAAATATTTTGAGTTATTTAAAAGCTCTTTACGGACATTTTCAGTTTCCATTTTTTTAGTTTTTTTTTTTCTATAAATATCAATAAAATGTTATTTGTTGGGTACAAAAGCTTGAACATTTAATAGAAGGCCCCTAGTTTATTGTTTCAAAGGCAAATTAAAAAAATTAAAAATCTATAGTCACAATTTTTTTTTATAAGCATTTAAAGTTCAAATATTGACAAAATACGTAAAAATGACGAAAATTTGGAAATTATTTTGAGTTAAAAATTCATAAACAATTTTCTTTTCAATCTAAAATTTTAAAATGTAATACAAGATTTCTTATAAGATTATCTACCTTTATCAAAAAAAAAAAAATGTCTATAAGAAAGTCAAATTAAATTTTTATGAGCTTTTGAATTTCATATTTTTATATTGGATATTCAATCAATTTCTCATAAAGCGATTTCGTTATTTTATTGTTATTCAAAAACGAATAACTGTAGATACATGAAAATTTCACTGAATGTTTATATTAGCATTTTCTATGCCTCATACAATTTTGAAAATAATTTGACTCTTTTTGAGCTGTTTACGGACATTGTCAGTTTTAAATTTTTTTAGTTTTTTTTTCTATAAATATCAATAAAATGTTATATTATGTTGATTAAAAAATCGTAAAAGTTTAATGCAAGGCTCCTGATATATTGTTACAATAGCAGTGGAAAATTATTAAAAATACATAGGTAGGCATATTTTTTTTTTATAAGTATTCAAAGTTTGAATTTTGACAAAATTTATCAAATTTAAAATGTAATAATTATTTTGTAGATAAAAATGTATAAAATGTTCAACTTTTATATCTAAGGATTGAAAATTTAAACAAGATTCCACGTAAATAGTTAATTCTGTTATCAAAAAATCTAGGTTATATATAAATTACTTTATTCACAATAATATCATCATATATAGTATATACTTTGTAATATCGTAGGCTGACTGACCGTTTTTGCTCAGAATCGTTTTTCTTATACAATGATATTCTATCATTGAATTCAAATTTAACACCATCCATTACAGTGACCCACTTGTAACCTACTGTACATTAGAGTGACTTTTTTTTGTATTTTATCGATAAAAAATGTTTACTCGGTCAAAAAACTTAAAAATGTAATATAAGGTTTCTTGCAAGTTGTTATTAGTGGTAATTAAAAAAAAATTGAGCGTAAATCAACAATAGATTTTTATGCTCGTTTGATGTTTTGATTTTGACATAAAACTTAAAAATCACGAAAATTAGCAAATTATTTTGAGTCGTAAATTCATAAAATTTTTTTTTTATTTAAGATTTAAAATGTAATCTAAGATTCCTCACAACTCAAAAGTTGTCTACCTTATTCAAAAACAAAAATGTCTACTGAAAAGTAAAATTAAATTTTGATGAGAGTCTGAAGTTCAAATTTTTACAACATGGATATTCACTCGATTTCTCATGGAATGATTTTCTTATTTTGTTGCAATTGAAAAACGAATAACCGTAGATACTTGAAATCTACACCATATGTTTATTTTATCATTGTTTATACTTGGTAAAATGTAGATTTGTTTTGAACTTTTTACGAATATTTTTAATTTTTTTGCTTTGTTTTCTATAAATGTCAATAATTGAATAATAATATAAATTATATTACATTATATATTTATATCATATAAAATTACTTTTTATGCAATTCATAGTTCAAAAAGAAGTTTGACTTCTAAATTGCGAGACCCTGTCATTCTGAGCAAGGGCTCCACAAGCCCCACTTAAGAGCAGCCCTAAAGTCCTTACTCCAATACTCTATACAATGCAGAGCCATGGTCAGAAAATTTTTTTTGTGATGAGAGGCACTTTTTTTCTCTAGTTTTTCTATACACTTGACCCTAGTTCTTCACCCCACGCATGGCTACGGAGCTGATACAATGTACACGATGTATTATAGACGCGGTACGACTAAGATAGGATTAGTCTATCATATACTCATCATGGGGTTGTCTATGGGTGCTGGACAACCCCCTCCCGAACCTGTGTTTTTTTATTTATTTTCATTTATAATATAATGTATATTATATATATTTTTCTTACGGTTTACTAACATTTTGGGCCCTACCAGACGAGTCTAGTCAGACGAGATATCGATGAGTAGTGAGTACGGTAGGTAACAGTATACTATATAGGTATGTTAGTACCAAGCAATAGCTTATTAATTTTTCATTATATTTTCGAGTTAGACGTAAAGGAATTCAATTGTTACACTTAGGTAGTTCGGCAAAAGTGTTAATGATTTTTTTACTACCTACTGAAAAATAAAACATGAACTCAACTTTAATTTCAATTACATACATGCATAATATGAAATTACTGAGATTATAGTCTACACAAATTATTTACTTGCGTCTGTCTCCTTAGGAAAATTAACACCTATCAGAATTTAGAGAGAAGGGCAATGCCATTTTCGCACTTCGAAGTCTATCTAGGGTTTTTAATGAATTTATTCGTAATTTGTTTTCATACAGTAAAAAACCTGTGGCTGAAGTAAAACCTACGAAGTCTGCCGTGCAACCACCAGCGCCACTCGCAGCACCAACGGTCGAAAGGAGAAGGTCCATCGGAACGAACCTGAAAAAACGACCTAGTGAGATGGGACCAAATCTCACTCCGTTCAACGAACCTCAAAGAGCTCTACATTTGGTTTCTACTCAGATCAATAGTCCGGAATGGTATAGTTGATGGAACTTAATAAAATGTATAATCACAACTTTGGCTAGTACCTAGGGGAGTGAAGCATAGGCGCTTAGCTCCGTCAAATGAACATCTGTATGAGCCTCCCCAAAATAAGAAAGCTTTTAGACCCACCCCATTCCTTCCACAAAAATATATCGCACCGAGCACTATATCATTGTTATACCTGGTTTATACAATCATTCAATTTATTGTGTAATTTTTTATTGATTAACAAGTTATGTGGTTACGTTATAACAGGGAAGCGGCCGTCACGGGTCTACAGAATGTTTCACGACTGGCCATGTTCCACAGTAAAGAACTGCGTCCGGGTTCATTGCAGCCATTCGCTCGAAATGTGGCTAAACATATTAAATGTCTCCGATCTCAGGTGGCGCGAGCCGCGTGTACGGCTGCACAGAAAATGTTTGCCTACGTACCGAAATCAATGGAACCGGTACGTCGACGACACAGCAGCTAACGAAACGTCGAGGCAATAAACAGGCATTCAAATATTTTTTGAAATCGTAACATTTTTGTTTAGGACGTTGAAGAAATCGCATCGGCACTGTTTCCGCGTACAGCGGATACCAATAAATTTCTTCGGGTGCAGAGTGCTGAAGCTTTGAACGCAATGGTCGACAACGTAAATCCAGTAAAATGCGTGCATGTGATCACAGCTAAAGGGATAAAGTGAGCTTTGTAGCATCAGCTAAAACAAAATTGGAAACATAATATAGAATAAGTTAAGTAATTTTTACGTTTAATTTTCTAGACATGGAAATCGCATGGTTCGTGCTGAAGCGTGCCGTCTCTTAGCCAGAATGGTCGATAAACTCGGAGTCAGTGGAACTCTCCATTTACCAACGGATGCTAGAGATGCAGTGATAACTGCTGCCACTAGCATGGTATTCGACAATACGCCTACTTCTCGGTAAGTAATGAATCTTAACTATAACACTAATTGAAGATTGATTTCGTATAACTAGAAATATTTTCGTATGTTTTTAGTCAAGCCGCTCAACATATATTAACCAGATTGAGCGAAGATCCGAGAGGTGCAGCATTAATATCATCAGCAGCTTCACCAAATGTAAAAGCTACATTAAATAAATCGTTGTCAAGAATATTTCTTAAGTGAAATATTTTTTTGATCAACAATTATTGATTTGTTAAAATCAAATGAACATATTATTATATTTTAAACTATAAAATTTTGTACAATCTTCATTAAAATATTTTTTTTATCATTCTTATTAAGAATGATAATATATTTGTATTTACATAATTTTGTTTTTATATTTACATAATTTCGTAATTATTTATCGTTTTTTATGACTAAAATTAAAACAACATAAATAATAAAGGAATACGGAAAAGATATTAAAATAGATACACAATATTGTTGTGACAAATAACAAAATACTAGTTAAATTAAAATAAATAAAAACAAATTATAAGTAAATAGTAATACATCATAATAAACATTTTTACTTGGTTTAATTTATGGTGATGGACTAAAGCATTGTTTATAAGCTAAAATTTAAAGTGTTTATTGTAGTTTTGACCGCTCAATGGCAGTATTATGATCATCCTGAAAATATAAAAATTATATGATTTGGTCTACAGGCTATATTTTAGTAAATTAAAATAAATTAAATATTAACCTCACTATAATCCAAAATCGGTACAGTACTAGAAGTGGACAAATTTAAATATAATGTTAATTTCAAATATCAAATGTTTAGCTGAAACAAAATGTTAACAACTTACGTTTCATACAATGAACCTGGTATGTTTTCTTCAACCCATTTTAAATCATCATCCTATAGAATATCAATCAAAATTAATATATTTAATACAATACTGTAAAAAAATTAAGTACATACAAGTTGTGTTTGACTTTTTGTGCTACTATTTGATGCGGGATAGTCTTTGTATGGTGTCACATTAGAATTATTGTGGTTGGTATTTGTAGTGGTTCTCATCTTAACATCTGAACAAATATAATAAACATTGAAAAAAAATCTTTATAAGTGCAATAATAAATATTTTATACCACCATTATAAGTATCTTTAATAAATAATTCGGTTTCGTCTCTATCATCATCTGGAGCATCTAACAATGGAGTAAATGCATATCTATGTAACAAAACAAGTATTGAGATATTAATTATTATTATAAATTTAAAAAAAACTATATTTTAACCTTTGATTGTTATTAGTTGGTCTCCAGAGTATCATAATCACAAGTAAAATTATAGAAAACTCAATATGCCAAAATGCATCGTCTAGCCATTGCTCCTTCCAATTCTACAATTATTGAAAAAATATTAATGCTTATTAAATAATTTAATACTTTTTTAATTAACTTACACCACCACAATCTGACAATCGTTGTGTTTTTATAGAATACAACATAAACAAAGTTGAGGTTACAACAGTGAAACCAAGAACATTGGTAAAATGTGTATATAATTGGAGTTTAACTGCATTCCTTAAAATAAATTGAAATGTGTAAATAAATAAGTTTACATTTATAATGTATAATGTATAAAATACAATCAGATGTTAATATGTTGGTTAAAAAATAAATCATAGTTAGAACTACAATCTTTAACAATAATCTAACATAACAAATTTATTTTAGTTAATAATGTCATAAACCATGAAACAACTTTACTGTCTTAATATTGTATTTGACAATACCTAATATAATAAAATATATGCATCGCATAGTATTAATTAAATACCTGCGAAGTCTTAAGGCCCTAGTTGTCTGAGTTAGGGCAGCAAATATCCAACAGACAATTCCAGAATCTAAAGCAGCTAATGGCAATTCAACTAATAAAATCTCTGCACTCATATTACTTGATAATCGAAAATAGGATTCCATTAATGACATTGCTAGATATAAAGAACTGACTCCTAAAACCTTTGGTAAAAGTGGACCTAATCTGGGCCTAAATAATAACATATTTTTATAAATTTAAAAATTACTATAATAAATCATTATTTTACCAAATACTTACTTGACAATACCAAACCCTAAGCTTACTATGATAACCAAAGTCCGAGCAAGTGTTCTTTTTAAACAAGAAATCACTTCAGCCATGGTCATTACTCCATAAATATTATCTAAATGTCCAGTAAGGTTCAATTCATGATATTCAGCATAAAAGGCAGCTTTTTCAACCATTCCTGAAGTGTAATAGTTGGTAAATTTCTGTTTATTTTGGATAGATAATTATTGTAATTATTTACCTAGAAGAATGACAGCTCCAATCCAAAATTGTATTTGAAGCAAATCTCTCCATTGCATAAATAATAAAACCAACCACGTTATACCAAAAAATATGTAAACGAAACACATGAAGCCGTAAAACTAAAAGAATGTTAGATTTGAATAAAATTTTATACAAATACATAGTACATTAAGCAATGTATTTTGTTAAAATTAATTACATGTAACAATGGCCAATTTGTAGCTGATAAATAGCCATGTGGTCCTTTCATCGAAATTTCTATATTGGCAGTAAATTTGTCATCACTTTGAACATATCTGTTGTCTTGTTTAACTGTTGCTGTTAGTAAGTACACTCCATCTGTTAAAACTGTATACACTCGATGATTGGATCTCTATTTGAGAAATAAAACAAAATGTTTCTTTACAGTAAAAAAAAAATAGATATTATCTAAATCTCTTAAATAGTTAGGCAAATTATACTTATTTCAAAATAAAATCATATTACCAGTGTTTTAAATATATAATATTCATAGTTATATCATAATAAATTATTACATGAAACAAGTATAGTTCAAAACTACACATTATCAAGAACAAAATGCCTATAGTTTTTATATAGAAGTGAATTTACAGAATCTGAATATTGAAATACAAATATGTATTATCTTATTTTAAATTGATAATGAGTAGAGCCCGGATTTATATGCATTTAAAAAGTGTCAAATATGATTCAAATATGCAAAGAAAAAGTGGCTCAATATGCAATTATATGCCATATGTTAAACATAATAAAATGTGATTTTTTTTAAAAAAAAAATAGATTTTTACACAAAGGAAAGTAGGTGCCTTTTAGATATTCTATCAGAAATAAAATAATATTTAAATAGGTAGTTAAACATTTAATACTTTAAAAACCAAAATGCAATATTTTATAATCTTCATTTTTTCATATTTAAATTGTTTAAAATACAATGTCTAAGACTCTCAGAAAACTTAAAAAAAAGAATCAAAATAAAATCATCTGTAAATATTAATCGTTATAAAAAAAATTTGTAAAATTAAGTAACTGCCTTATTCGTTGCGCACGTCGAAGTGACAACATAGCATGCCAAATTGCAGATATATGTGATTTATTGTTGTTAATATAATATTATCTATACATGCTCCGATCTCATGAAGTGTTGCAAAAATGACAATATTTTAAGGATATTCTTGTATGAGACCCTGTCAACGATTTTTTTCTTTTAAAATCACTAAAATATATTTATCTTAAATTAAAATAGGTAATTTATTAAAAACCCATTAAATATGCATTTCTGAACCAATATGCAATATAAAATTTGGTGTTTAGGTAAGAAGAACCGTGGACATTTTAGAACCCACTAGACGTGCATACACTTAGTACAAATATGCAAATGCATATAAATCCGAGCTCTAATGATGAGTTTAATAATTTAGTTCACATAAAAATTGTGAATATTTTTAATATATATATTTTAAATGACTTATAGTATAATATTTTTTATTTCATAGCTTATGCTATATCTATAGAACTATAACTTTAAGCTGATAAAAATCACTTACTTTTTGTAGTGCTTTATTATTAGTTTTATTAGTTTCATATAACGATAAATCATCCTACAGTAAAAAAAAAATAGCACAAATTATTTACTGAAATATAATTTTTATAACAAGTATAAATACCAAATCTACTCCACTGGCACAAGAGTATATTTTTTCTCCAGAATTCACGTGGTTCATGTATGTATTATTGGTACTAACGTCGTTATTAATATCTTCTATTTGGAGTTGTTTTATGAGCTAAAAAAAATTATTTCCAAATATAGATAATAAGTTATTACTAATAACCAATGATGATACTAAATAAAAAAAGAGAACTCACTCCGGGGCCAAGGTTCAAGTAATCATTCCAACACTGAGGTTCTGTCAGGATCCAACTGACAGAGACATTGTACACATCGCTACAACTGACTATAATACAAATCAAAATTAGAAAATTCGTTTTTTTTTTTGTGCATTATACAACCAGTGGCGCCGAAGTTTTTAAAATGTGGTCGGGCAATTTTAAAACTACCCGGCCTCAATATCTTAATTATTTAATATAGAGGTATCCTAATATAAATTTATTCATAATCACGGTTTAAATTTACTCATGCTTATAATAAAGTTATGATGTAAATTAAATATGGCCAGCCGGCCACATTTTTCAAAAAAGAGATCGGGCCCCGGCCCGACATCAGCATGGACTTCGGCGCCACTGCATACAACAGTAACATCCTGAATAAATTTACTTTTAATTGATATTTCAGTGCCTTTGAATAGGCTGCCAACACAATATTGTACATAATTGTCCTGAAAAAATTAAAATTAAATTAAATATATCGTCAAACTTTATGAATTGCCGATTACGTTGGCATAGTAAACAAATCACATTGTCCATAATGGAGGACCATGATCCTTCCCCAGGTCTCACAGCGTGACACGTAAACGCTAAGAAAGTACAATACAAAAAATGGATCGGGACATTTGACAACATTGAAAGAATGTCAAACAAAATGTCGTAATAGCAATTCGTATTAATTGAAATAAAATAAAATAAATTGTTCACTAAGTTCGTCGTTCAAAAGCAATGAATTCGCGTTCAATATTCTAAAATGTTTTAAAATGTAATAATGTAAATAAATGTGTACCTTATCACTGTCGAGTGTTGATACTTATTCAGTGATAACGATGTTATATCTTAATGACATATTAGCCAATAAAGGTTCAGGACATTTCCCACCATATATTTGAAAAAAATCTCAAAATTAATAATATCGATTGAAATTTGAAATTATTAAAACTCGGATAATGATCTTACCTTTGAGTTCGATTCAATCTATTATTGGAGCTAACAACACAAATTTGTTACGTCGTCCAATGTATACAATATACATACAATGTAATACGGAGACAAGACTTGAATTAGTAGACGCACCAGACAACATAATACATCTTGTGATAAGTGCCAACCAGTTGGGTAGCGCATACATAATTTTTGTTATTTAAAATACACAATCTGTTTTCATACAATTTGTGTTATAATTTCCTAGAATTTTTTCTAAAGTAAAAAAATGTATTATTATTATTTATTACTCACTAGTCCGATTTATAATAGTACTATCTTTTAAATCGTGCTTACTGCTTATTCGCCGCACGGACATGCCGTCATGCGGACGTCATCATTACAGCCATATTGTTATATTTTGTGTGAATGTGTTGCAACTTGCATGCAGCAATGCATAGACTATAGAGTGGGTAATATTACTCTATGCAGCAACGCAGCGTCGTTATCGGCGATAGTTAGTCGGTCAAATTGTATTCTTGTAAATAAAATTTAAAAAATTTACAATTCACAATTACTATTTTTTACACACTTTTCTTAAGTTCGCTTTCACTTCTGTAATCTGTTTGTCTGTTTGTCTGTAATCAAATTGGGACCCGGACCTCCAGGTCGGCGATGACGGGTGTGCAAAGTCATCACCGAGGAAAAAATTAGAAAATTTTTTTTAAAAACACACTTTTCTAAAAAACAATACAAAAAATAATGAAAAATTTAAAAGTGTGTGGTGCTCTTACACTTGACATATACTCCCAGTCACTATCTTATAAACATGATTGAACATAGAAGTGTATGTGAGACGTAGCTCGGCTTTAAATGTTTTGTATGATGCACCACACACTTTCATTTTTTTTTTGTATTGTTTTATTTAAAAAGTGTGTTTTTAAAAATTTATTTTTTATTTTTTTTATGTTTTCTTGTAATATCATGACTTAAAAACACTAATTTTACATTTTATTTTAAAATTGCCTATGGGGGTCTCAGTCCCTCCTCCCATCACCCCTTGTATACCTACAGTATATTATTCCCCTTTGCCAAACTGCATTGAAGTGGTATAGGAACAATCTTACAAACGTACAGGCAGTGGCGGCGAACCCATGTATTAGGTGTGGCACGTGCCACACCTATTTCAAGGGGTGGGTGTACCTCCAAAATTGATGGGTGATCGTAATCCTAAGTATAAAAATATGTTGTACAAATATAAGAAAGATGACTTCCTAGTGTGTCGAAGCGTGCAGTGTGTAATGTGTGATAACGTTAGAAATAGCCAATAACTAATTAATAATTTAACTAATAGTTTTGACATTAATAAATGAATTCTAGTATTTATAAACAATACTAGTTATTGTGTAAAAAGTCAAAAATCTCTGATAAATGATAATACAGTAGGTACATTTACTATTTTTATTTTACAAGTGATAAAACAATTAGAACCTATCAACTGAAATATCGTTGGTGCAGATGGCCCTCCGGCACAAATGAATTAATTTTATTTTACAACGATTTGTGCTTTTATATTTTATTTTTATTTTGTGTCTGCTATCACTTATTATGATTTATGACAACAAAAATGGTTCAAATTTCTACTTCGTTTCTGATACGAGAGTGAATCTAGTTGGTACTTTGTTGAGTCAAAACTCAAAAGTAAAAAAGTTCCCAGTAATTTTCAAAAATCGTGAAAAACAAAAAAAAAAAATTAGCAAATATAAAAGTAATTTTTTCACAAAACCAGTTATCGACAAAATCGATTATATTTTTCTGTTGTAACTCAAAAATGAATAACCGTAAAAACTTTATATTTTAACAAAATTTTTGGAACTTTGTTACCTACTTTACCGGACACAATTTTTTTTGCAATTTTTTTTTTTAGTCTTATGTAGTTAACTATACTTAGAACGATGGTGAAGTCAGAATTTGGAGGTCGAACTTAGTTTCGAAGTTATGGCTTAATTAAGTTCGCTATTTTACGATTTTTGCGCATTCGCTCCGTTACTATAGTTTACTGCACCTATTACGAATATTGATTTTTTTTTTTGAAACCTATGTACTTCAACGCAGTGGCGTCTGCAGGATTTTTCATTGGGGGGGGGGCTTGAAATATAGTTACATTTTTATTTTGTCCTGTCTAAAAATTGCAGACGTTTATTTGAGGTTTTTTAAAATGTTTGTAACTTTTCAACTTTTCTGGTAGAAAAAATGCTCTGATCGTAAGCTTCGATGCCCAGTGTATGTTTTTGGAAGCAAATTGGATCTAGTTGGTACTTTTAGGAGGTCGAAATTGAAAATGCTCAGTGCTTTTAAAAATAATTGGAGAAAAAAAATGAAAATTTATTTAAATGTTTGGTTATACCGTCTTCACTTGGATTGTGTTGGATTTGAATAATTAAATTTTTTTTTTCTATAAATTTCAATAAAAAATTATTTATCCGGTCAAAAACCTTAAAAATGTAATACGTAAGTTATTTTATTATAGCTAAAATATTAACGATACATAGGCATAGTGTTTGAAAATTTCATGAAATTTAAAAAAATGAAATATTTCAGTATTTTGATTTATTTTGTTTTATTTTTAAATAAGTTTTATATTTACAAATAATTGTCATAAATTACCTTCATAACTATATGGTACCTGCATGTATACCTAACCTTTGGTATTATACATTTAAAATGGTATTCAAAATTTTTAAATAATTTAATGTTTAAATGATACAAGTAGGTATACAATATTATACAATGTCATGTATATAAATGAATTCTGTCATTAGAATTTAGAACACTGAACATTGTGTTAAAAAAAAAAATAAATTGTGTTTTTATTTGTGTAAAAAAATTTCAATGTGTCACGTTTTTGTGAAATATTTCATACTTTAAACACTACATAGGCACCATGGTTAATTTTTATAAGTATTTAAAGTTCAAATTTAGTCAAAATGACAGTTAATTTGTAGTTCAAAACTTATAAAATATAATGTATATATAGCTAAGGCTAGACAATTATTAATACAAGGTATTTCATACTTTTACCTAAAAATTACAGATAATTTATGAAAATTGGTATGCAAATACAATGTTCTTTCAAAAATGAATTCATTCTGGTAAGACATTATATGAAATTTACTTCTTGCTTACTATAGTTGACAGTTTAACTTGATTAATATTTTTTTGAAATAGCAACAATAATACGGGCAATGGGGGGGAGGGGCTTCAGCCCTTTAGCCCCCCCCCCCTCGGTGGACGCCACTGCTTCAACGAGTTAAGAACGACGGTGGAATCAAAATTAGATAGCCAGACTTCGTTTTGAAGTTATATGCTAAGGCGGTTTCGAATTCTGAGTTTTACGCATACACAACCAGAAAGTCACATTAATTTGTGTTGAGACTTAGCTATAGATAAGTGTAAAGTGTATATATAAATTGTATGCTGTATGCAGTAAAAAAACCATTGGGGATAAAAAAAATGTTACCCCCTCTCGAATAAGTTATGTACACTGACAACTATACCACAGTCCTTACAAAACATAAACTTTAGGTTATCTAAATCTTGGGCTTCATCTTATATTCATATTATAACCTCCCCGCATGACGAGCAAACAATTTTTTTTCGTGAAATTGTTTTCGTGGAACAGTCTGGTTGTTGCATAGAATATCCCTGCGACCCTGCATAGTGCATAATGCATTACCTTTTCCGACTTGTCGTGAACGATGAACGCAGAGGTGTGACGAAAAATAGTATGTCGTCGTAAATAGTGTCGTCCGAATTTGAACTTAAAATTACTGTAAAAATAAACTGTCATTGTGTACTTTTTAGATTTCTTGGTACCTAACAGAATTAACTACTTACGTGGAATCTTGTTTTAAATTTTCAATCCTTAGATATAGAAGTTGAACATTATATACATTTTTAACTACAAAATAATTATTAAATTTTAAATGTGATACATTTTGTCAAAATTCGATCTTTAAATAATTAAATGGTTATAAAAAAAAATTGTGCCTATGTATTTTTATATTTTTCAACTGATATTGTAACAATATATCAGAAGCCTTGTATTAAATTTTTACACTTTTTGGCCCAACAGATAAAACTTTATTGATATTTATTGAAAAAAAAACTAAAAAAAATTGAAAGCTGAAAATGTCTGTAAACAGCTCAAAAAGAGTCAAAATATTTTCAAAATTGTATTGTGTATAGGAAATGCTAATATAAACATTCAGTGCAATTTTCATGTATCTAGAGTTATTCGTTTTTGAAGTACAACAAAATAAGGAAATCGCTACATGAGAAATCGAGTGAATATCCAATGTTGTAAAATTTTGAATTTTAATCTCTCATAAAAATGTAATTTGACTTTCTTATAGACAATTTTTTTTTTTTGATACAGGTAGATTATCTTATAAGGAATCTTGTATTACATTTTAAATGTTTAGATTTAAAAAGAAAAGTTTTTACGAATTTTTAACTCAAAATAATTTGCTACTTTTCGTGATTTTTCCATATTTTGTCAATTTTTGAACTTTAAATGCATATAAAAAAAAAAACTGTGACTAAGGATTTTTAATATTTTTTATTTGCTTTTGAAACAATATACTAGGAGCCTTGTATTAAATTTTCAAGCTTTTTTAATCAACAAACAAAATTTTATTGATATTTTTAGAAAGAAAACTAAAAGAAAATGGAAACTGAAAATGTCCGTAAAGAGCTCAAAATATATTAAAATATTTGGAAAATGTTATGGTGTATAGAAAATGGAAATATAAACAACCAGTGCAATTTTCATGTATATACGTTCCTTTGTTTTATAGAACAACAAAAACCAAAATCGTTTTTGTGTAAAATCTATGCCAGTTGTACATTACAAGCTACTGTATAATTTACCTTGATTTTGAAACATACTAGATGTGATGAATATAATATGAAACAAGTTCAAATGTTTTACCTGTACCTACTGTAACATAGGTACTAACATTAATGAATGTAATTATTATAAATTATTAATATAAATTACCTTCTTTAAGACTTTTACAATGTAAGTATATGATATATAAATTATTATATATTTATATTTATACCTACTGTTTTTTTTGCACTTACCATCAATGACGACGAAAGGGTAATGTCGCACCCGCATGCGTTGTCTCCGTCTTACACACATACAATATAGAAAATGTTTGTTGGCTAGTTTCACTAGGGTATTGTCAGTTTTTATGTTCAAGTGAATTGACCTATTATCAAACTTTTAGGTAAGAACAGTATCTGTGTTCTCTCATTGGTTTTTACGATATTTTAATTTTTGAGTGAGTTATGGGTATGTAAAGTATTCATATTCTAAAATGTTCATAACTCACTTAAAAACTAAAATATCGTAAAAAACCAAAGAGAGAACACAGATAATGCTGTTACCTAAAAGTTTGATAGTAGGTCAATTCACTCTAATATCAAAACTGACAATACCCTAGTGTCTAGTGAAACTAGCCAACAAACATTTGCTATGTCGTACGTGTGGAAGACGGAGACAATACATCCAGGTGAGACTTCCTCTTAAGCTGATGAGGTTCATACACAAAATAAAAATAGTATTCTAGAATAAGCAATTTTAAATGTATTAAACTATATTCATAATAGTAATAAATAAATCATGAAATCATCCTCAGTAAATTTAAAAAAAAAGTTATGTTTTTTAACACCAACACACAAAAATTAAAAAAATCCAACTCTTATAAAAACATTTTACTGTGCCATTTTGTGATCTCTTCTTTCTAGATTGGTCCCAATGGTTATCCAAGTATACACAGTGTGATACACAGCATATTAATAAAATGTTATTATAATACAGAAATACCATTGTAGACAAGCATCCTCTTTAACATAATTTTTGATTTCAGTAATTTAACTAGGTATTATTTATTTCTTTATTATTATTAATAAACAATATTTTATTTAATATTTGTTGTGTTACTATAACATATTTATAAAAACCTATAAATACCACATTATTTAGTGTAAAAGGGCTAGTCCCGTTAAATTATAAATAAATAAAATATTGATTTTGAGTATTAATTTCCATCAGAGTTCAAACTTTTGGAATTTCTCGAAGTTCAGTACGTTTGAGAGTTTGATAAGTCTAAGAACCCATCTTTAGTTAATATACAAAATATATTGGTTTTATCAATGAATTACGGGAATTAATAATATAATCATAGCATCGTTCTATTTAACATATAATGTAAATTACAATACAATTGAATATTTTTATGTGAGGATAATATTCAAGTAAATAAAAAAATTAAACAAAATTGGACATAGGATCTTCTTCTCTGCGTTTTTTCATGTGATATGCTTCAATTTCTTCATCAGTAGGCTTAGAAACTTCATACATACTATTATACGGACGTTTTCTCTCATCCATATTCATAATTCGATCAACTTCTTTCAATCGTTCTTCTTCTTTATCTAATGCCTTTTTCAATGCATCTTTTACTTCCTCTTTTTTAGCTTTCTTTTTCATCATTTTCTTCTTCTTCTTCTTCTTTTTCTTCTTTTTTTTTGACTTTTCTTTCAACTTTTCAGAATCTGATGAATCTGATGATGATGAAGATGATGAACAATGAGATGTAATTGATTCAGCTTTAGTATCATCTTTTTCTTTAAATATACTAATAGACTCTGGTACAGTATTTTCAACAACCGGGACAATTTTTCCTAATTCCGGAACATTTGTAGACAATGCAACTCCTGATTTTCCTGTGCAATAAGAATTTTGTACTAACGAACGGCAGCACTTATAGCCCCATTCTCCTGCTTCCCAGTAAGAACCCCAAACAGATGTATGATTTGAGGGGTGAACATCTTCTTCATAACGTGAACGTACAATTCCTTTTTCTTCACCCTATAAAAAAAAATATTACATACATATTGAAAGGTTAAAAATTATTAGTCATACTTTAATGATATCTCCTCTTCTAGAATATTCAATGTACTCTTCAGTTTGTGCTAATAACAACTGTACAGGAGGTGTTTGCAAGTGTTCTTCTCCACCATATTTTGCCAATACTGTGTTCTGAGTTTTCTTTTTAAAACGATCTTTATGAGTTTCGTACTCTTTTTTCAGTTGCTCTAATTTTGTAGGTTCAGCTAATAGGTGAACATCAACACCACGTTCATATGCCTCCCAAGCAAATAACTGTGCCTGTGCATGTTTATTAGTGTCACCACTGAATCTAACAAAATTCTCACCAGCATATTCCACTCTAAAATTGATTAATAAATTAATACCTTGTTAATACATTTAACTAATTTGTAACTTACTGTTCTGGATCTTCTCCAGGTTTGTGTGGGTTGTCCCTCATCGACCTTGTCTTAGGATCATAATAGGCTGATGATAAATCTAAATTTCTAAGATATTTTGCTGTATCTTCACGGATTCTTAAATTTCTAACAGTAATACGTTGTTTGCTGTCTACTTTTGTTCCAGGCATGTCAAAATCATCTACATATTTGTCTTCATCGTTTTCATCAGCAGAACTGTTACCCTATAGATTAAATATTTTATAGTACAAATAGCTATAATTTAAATTTAATTGACTTTAAAAATTGAATTTACTTCTCCTTTTTCATCTCCATCGGCATTCAGTTTTTGAGCACGGAGGTCACGCTTGGCCTCTTCAATTTGTTGATACTGTTCGATAATTGCTTTATGCTGAGAAGGATCATATCCAGCCCACCGATCTCGTTTTCCATCAAAATCTTGATTGAGTTCGGGTTGTACATGTTCATCTGGTGCAATATTAATAGAGTTATGAATAGCTCCAATTTTTC
Source organism: Macrosiphum euphorbiae (assembly GCA_949089665.1). NCBI lineage: Eukaryota > Metazoa > Arthropoda > Insecta > Hemiptera > Aphididae > Macrosiphum > Macrosiphum euphorbiae. The sequence goes on from CARXXK010000005.1 coordinate 33,325,307, forward strand.
GTGGTCTTTCGAAACAGTCTTTTTTTTTATGTGTCATTGCTCCACAGTTTTCGCACGCTCCTTTGCGGAATTTGGTGCTTACAGATTCCTTAAAAATATATTAAAGTAAATATTTAATTAAATTAATATAGAATAAACACTACACAGTGATATTTTTATTCTGAGCCAAGCAATATCTTATCGAGTTAGGTACTATATTATTCAAATTACTTTAGTACAATAATATAATTTTTTTTTTTGTATCAAAGGACGTAGCTAATACCTATATAACATTTTTATCTTAAAAATAAAAATATAAATAGGTACAATTTTTTGTATAATACAAATTACAAATATATACTGGATGGATAAGAATGCTTGAATAACAATAATATAAAGTAGGTATACGTAACGGTAATATACAGAAATATCAAAATATTGAAATTGTTTTTAAGTTTTTAACGGGTTGAATGTAATAAGTTTGATAAATAAAGAAAAATAGTTTGAAAGTCGAATGTATAGTTCTTATGTTTTGCTTATATGAAACGATAATTATGCATTTTTAATTGTATTAATCAGTATACTGAATCAACTATTAACGAATAATGTGTTGTTATTATAGTTTATACTACATACATACCGTAAGAGCGGGATACTTTGCTCCAAATATATTTCTTTTTTAGTTTGAACCTATACTATAGCTTCAAAAACAAAGATAAAAATTACCTGTTCGCGTTGTTTTATATGTATAGATGTTAAGAGGTAAGAACAATTCAAAAAAATCCGAATGTCGTACTAATGACTTACTTACTTATTCCCAAAAGTTTGGAGCAAAGTTAAAATACATTGCAGGTTACATTGCACAATGATTAAAATTACCTTACTTTAATGCATATAATAACTATTGGTGCAATGTTTAGTGATTGTGTTTTAACTTATTTGAACCTATACTTAATATAATTTAATAATATATTTTTATTTTTTTTTTCTAGTTGATTAAAAGTCTTTTTTCAATACATTTTAAATTAAATTTCAATCCCCTAGATTTTGGATAACTTTTCCGGCATGTATTTTTGTGTTTTTGAAAACCATTTTTTACATGATAAACATCTTGGAGGAAAACTAATAGATTCATGTCCGTAATGTTTGAAAAAATTAGTAATGTTAATAAGAATAATATAAAAAAAACTACAATCTCTGATCTCAAAATCGTAATGTGCTACGATTGATATCAATAAAAATTTTTTTTGGAGCAATGTTTAACCCCTGGAGTAAAGTATCCCGCTCTTACGGTATCTAACATTAAATCTTAACACTTTGGATGAATAAAATAATATTTTATTATTCATTCAAGTGTTTTCACATATTATGTAGTAGCATCTTAGTGATTTTAGTAGAATGTTGTAATTTCACTATATTATACACATTATAAATGAACATCCTTCACATAAACAAATGCTGCACCAGTCACATTGCTTACTACATAGTGTTAATATAACAGATCACCATTCAAATCAAAAGGTATCATAATATAATATATATTGAAGAATACTTACGGTATTTACACCTCGTTTGTACCATTCGTCTAAACTCGAATATTCTTGGGCTTTTTCGGGAACACGTTGATGTTTTAGCGTTGGACCAGAAGTACCATAATACCATGGCGCTGATGAAATATATTGGGGAATGTGAGGATTGATATCTTTACCCTCTTCGTCAACTGCTGCTGGAGCTGTTCCTGCCTAAGTGTATTATAATCAGTTAATATCTGTCATACAAACTAGAAACAATAAATATTATTTTCACTAACCTTTCGGGCTTCTTCAAGTTCTTTGGCTTTCCTCCAATCTTCACGCGATTTCTTTTTTGGTTCCTCTTCATCTTCGTCCTCGGGCTTAGTTTTTAAAATTTCCGATATTGTAGCCATTGTGTTAGAGGAACACAAATTCAGCTTTTTCGAACGGTCTGGACACTCGACTTGTTAGTTGTCAGTTGTCTAAACTTGTCTTATCTATAGTCGTAACTTGAAAACATGAAAATCAAAACAGTCGAAAACCTAAATAGTGTTATCAATTATGTTGATAGGTTATCACTTATCGAGGAAAATGTAATTCCATCAAAAACCATGATCATGCGGCGTCGTATATAGGCTACTAAAGATACACGTAATGATTATTGTATTGGTATATCACCCATTAAAAATACTGTAAGTTGTAACGTAACAGTTCTCTATGTTCGTGGTTTCGGTGTTTCACCATTGATTTTATAATTTAGGTACATCAATATCACCATTTAATTTCATAATATACTTATTTAATAAATAATAGGTACCTATTATACACTGGCGTCCTTTGGGGGAGGGGCCCGCAAGGGTGGACATGTGATGTCCCGTGTCTATTATACATTTAATATTTAAACATAATTATATTATAATTGATACATTGAATAAAGAAAATCAATTATCATAAAATTAATGAAGAATATAAAATATAATATATTTCTAATATTTCATACTTTCTTAAAGACTGTGACTTTTTTCCGTCAATTAAAAGATGTATCATCATTTACATGACCATACCTCCTACAACATGTATGATTAAAAGGTAATTTAGTACTCTTCGCCGTGTAAAAACATGGTTAAGGCAATGACAGAACAGAGACTATCTGGACTGTGCATACTTGGTATACATAGACAGAAATTTGATGATTTAAACGTAATTCTAAATGTTGTGGACGAATTTTCCAAAAATAAATGAAATTTACAGTTTTTATTTTAAAGTTTATTAATATTTAATTACATAATGTTTTTTCCTTTTTTAAGTGTGCAGTACCTAGTTGACACTAATTGTATTAACTACCTATTAATTAACTAATAAAGTGAATTATTTATGTTATATATTTACATTTTATTAGAAATTGAACTACGTATTCTTATTTATTTTATAAATAATTATATAGATATGATGAATTGATAAATACTACTGTATGAATACAGTAATTTAGTCATATAATATAATCATACTACGTACATTTACATATTATAGCAATTAACAGATTAACAGAAAGGTCAATATTATTGAAAAATACAGTGTACCCGGAGTCCGGACATCCGGTCCTCCATGGATTTTCAAAGATGGACGCCCTTGCTACTATATAATATACAGTGTTTGACAATTTATTACTTACAAGGGATGCATCGGGACATTCTGCGGGGTCACTAACAGTTCATCCATAATGGCAATTGACAAAGATTGACACCCATCCACCAAATCAAATTTCGGATAAGTAGTTAATTATATTTTATGACTTCATAAGTACCGATTTAAAGTTTAATTGATCGGAACAGTGGACTGACATTTTCCGAGGTATATGCTTGTACCAGTTCGTTTCGCTCGTACAATACCCAACTGTCATAAATAATTAATATATATATATATATATGCAGTGGTTGAATTGGGGGGGGCGCGGGGGGACGGAGTCCCACTTCTATTTTAAAAATATTTTAGCGTACCCCTTCTAATTTCTTTTAATGGGACGCTGGGGACGGGAATCATTTTAAAAATTGTACTAAATTAATGGAAATATTTTTATTTTAGATTCTGAGTGAAACGATGAATGTATTGATTTTACAATGATGTGTGTTTTTTTTTTATTTTTTTTTATTTTTGTGTCTGTGTACACGATAAGTAGTCGAAATAATGCTTCGATTTTTAACTTCAGTATCTTGTTCGATTGGAAAGTGAATATCATTGGTGCATTGGGGAGGTTAAAATTTAAATTTCCCAGTAGTTTTCAAAAGCGCTGGGAAAAACAAAAGAAAAATTAAGGAAAAACGGGAATTTTTACACAAAATCTGTTTTCGAGAAAATTTAAAACAAATGACCGTAGATACATGAATTTTTCAGTGGTTGTTTATATTTGCATTTTCTATACACGATAACATTTTCAAAATATTTTGATTTATTTTGAACTGTTTAGGGAGTTTTTCAGTTACCAATTTTATTAGTTTTTTTTTTTTTATGAATATCAATAAAAATTTATTTGTTGAGTAAAAATACTTGAAAATTTAATACAAGGCTCCTACTATATTGTTACAAAATCATTTGAAAAATATTAAAAATCGTTAGTCACAGTTTTTTTTTTAAGCATTTAAAGTTCAAAAAATGACAAAATATGGAAAAATCACGAAAATTTGCAAATTATTAAATTTTATAATTAAATTATAAATTATTTTTTTTTTAATACCGTAGATATGTATATAATTTGTCTTAAACCTAGACTACTTAAATGAAGTATCCGCAATTCGAGGATTTAGAGACTTTAAAGACTTGAAAGATTCCTCAAAAATACCAACATTAAACCCACTTTTAACTGCAATTTCAACTATTGCTGTATCTTCATCTGAATGTAAAAGATAATTTAGTTCCATGAACAACATAATAACGCCTAAAAGAAACGTACTAACTTCTGAACACATAGCATCATTAGTGTTTATTAGTTGTGTTGGACCACCTGTTCAATTGTTTAAACCAGACCACTATGTAAAATGTTGGATTAAAACGGGTAAAAGAAGTGCAGAAGAAACAAGATGTCCAAAACGAGACTAACATGACATAGATCATTCATATAAACATTTATGGGCATATTCAAATTTATAAAACAAATAACAATTATTATTATGTATTTTACAATATTTTATTTTTAATTTTTAAATAAAAAGGAATATTTGTTTATTGCTGTATGGTGTAAAATGTCATTGTAGCGGGAGGGGGACATATGCTACCACTTAACAGTAAGACATTTAAATGTTCGGGGACGCACATATCCTTTATACTTTTGCATCCCCCTTCTATTTTTTTCCAATTCAAGCACTGTATATATGTAATAATAACTAGGTACATAAATATAGGTACCTATAGGTCAACATAAAAGGTATTAAAAGTAATATGAGTTTACCGATTGACCCTTTCATATTTGTACCAATAATTGAGCTCGGTAATTTTTAGGGATGATGGACCAATAATGTGCTATAAATGACATCCTAATACAGTATAGTCACTCGATAATTCGAAATTCAGGGGACCGTGTTAAAAATTCGATGTATAGAGGTTTTCGATTTACCGAGTGTTTGAATAATCGAGGGAAAACAAATTTATTCGAATTAGGGAGAAGTGAAAAATTGTTACCTATATAATACGTATATATTACATTTATTTTGACATTTATTAATTATACATACATAATTTTATTATTATTATATTTTACAATTATTAATTGACATTTATTTATTATACATACATAGTATTATTATATTTTACAATTATTAATTGACATAATAATAAGATTAAAATTTAGATTAGGTAGGTAAGGTACGATAAAATTTATAAACTATACGATAATATTTAACCACCGCCGTTATTGGTTTCATTACGAGTCCGTCAAATAGATTGTACATAATCTTTATACGTACCTAAATATGATTATATGAACTTACATAATATAATCACGTTTAAGGAAATTCGAATTATAGAGGGACGTGGAAAAAAATTCGAATTGTAGAGTGTGTCTCACCGACCGACATTTCGAATTATCGAATATCGAGGGGACTGGAATACAAGTATTTTCTTCTAATTATAGAGGTTTTCTCATGGGACTCATCGTTTAGTTCGAATTATGGAGTTTTTCGAATTATTGAGGTTCGAATTAACGAGTGACTATACTGTAGTATATATTTTATTCAATAGAACATACAGAATTATTTTTATTGAAATTTTTTTGTACAATTATAATTTAGTTTGAAGGTCTATGACTGACTCTATAAAAGATACACATTTTGTCTTAGATGCAACCTCTGAACTAAATGCATCTGTTACATTAAACACAACTGGTCCATGCCCTAAATTAACTCCTTCTTATTTTCCACTTTAAAATATAATTTTAGGTTTTTATGTCTTTTTTAAAACAAAAATGCACAAATACACATACTTAAATCTCAAATTGGTACTTACCTAGCTAAATTTATTACTTTCAGAAAATCCTGACCATGCTATATCTACAATATCAATATTCAATATGGTGTTAAAAATTATAATAATTTCTAACTTATAAGAGGGCTTCTACAAATATTTTATGTAAACAGTTCTCATCAAATACTATTCTTATTTCATACCAATATGCAGTATCCAGGGGTGTTTTGGGGGTTTAACCCCCCCCTACATTTCATAATCAAGGCTACGTCACTGAAAATATGGCAATATATTATTATAACAACAATAAATTAATAATTGATTATAAATATTGTATTATTATATAAAATTGTCAAGCCATGTTATTGCATAGTATTGTACAAGTGTTAAAATAGAAATCATAGCTAAATAAATGTATTTAATAGTTTTATCTATTTATAATATTAATATATTTTAATAAATAACTCTACTTAAACGTACTCAACTCTAACTAATCATATTCGAACACATCCCGGTAGAATTAATATTCCTGTGTTAGGTTATTAATAGGGTGCTGATTTTTATGTAAATACATATTTTTAAATATTTTACTAATAAGTACCTATATATTTTGTATTTTGTTGTTAAATATTTCATGATTTTTAATACATATTTTGGCAAAAATAACAACATAAATATTTACACATTTTGACTTTTTTATTACATAAAAATCCGCGCCCTAGTTATTACTTATTATCTAGGATTAAGCAGCATGTTTTTTTTGCAACTTCTAATTATTGATTTTGTCAGTAATGTCCACGAATCACCTCATGATCAGATAAATAGTGGTATTTTTATTTTGCATGTCTTTGCGTATTTTGGATAAAATGCATAATATTGCATATATTGAATAAAATGAATATTATTGCATATTTCCATTATAAAAATGCGAAAAATGCATGTTTTATAGTATATTTCATAAAAATTGGTTTTTTTTTGTCAAACTTAAATTTTATTTTTATAAATACAATCCTATGGTACAATAGGTAAGCGATAAAAGATTAAATAGTTTGACATTCATTTTCGAAAATTTAAAATAATATGTGGTCGTAGCATATTATGCAACACACGTAGTGAATGTGAATTATAAATTTTATTCCCAAATTATTTTATTTTATTTTTTTCACAATTATATTATATTATAAGACAAACAGCCAATCACCGATGTATTTCAACAAATAAATATTTTTTTTTGTAACTATATTTTTGTGTTTATCTTATAAAAATTTAAATGCATATTTTTGCATATTTTGGTAAATAAAAGGCATATTTTACCATTTTTTATTGCATACAAATCCTAGCCCTACTTATTATAGTGTTATATTATTGTTCCATGGTGTTATCTTAGTCCATGGTGTTGTCAATGTCCATGGTTATTGTAGCTCGTGAATGTGATAGCTTTTCGAGACAACCTGTACTACTTTTATCTACGAACAGCAAACCTTGACTCCAAAACAGTCGACGACCGGAACCAGTGACGTAATAATGAATTTTTTTTGTGATAAAATTGCAGATCCAAGATTCAACTATCAAGTTTTAGAAATTCAAAACAGTCACTGTTCCGCGGAGTGTGGATAGTCTACATGTTGGTGGGCGAGTCCTTGGACATAAAAAAACATATTATTTTACAATAAATACATTTTAATTTTTATCAGTTATAAATACAGATAGTGTAGTAAGTGGTTAGTAATTAAATTATCTATAGGAAAAGAATGCATTGAACATTAAATATTAATCTACCTATAGGTACCTACTGTGCATTTTTGTATTTGAAATTTGAATTTACCGAGTTCACCAATTTTTTTAATTTTGTACATTGTACGGAAGTTTGCATGTTGGTGAAAATATCTTGATAAGAAAGGTCACTGAACACCGAAGACAATTTTCAAGAAACTCACTTTTTGGATGATCGACTACAATTTGCTGTGTTACGCAAAACCTTTGCGTACCCAGTTCACCTACTTGTTGCTAATAGGTACCTATTTGTTTTTATTTTTTTGTACCCATCTACTTTTGAATAATTGGTGTTTATTTAATGGCATTTTATGCTATTATTTGCAGGGTTTAAATGGCTCACGTGAACACAAGTGAAGCTGGCAAGTGTGAAAGATTACAAAAAAATCTTTTGAACTCTGTGAAACAGTGTCAAAAACGATTTGGCAGTTCTTCTGAAATAGCAACTGAATCTGATCAGGAAGTCTCCAACTTATGTCAGTGCATTGAAGCCATATTGAGTCATGGGCTGAAGTCAATTAATACAGAGGACAAGTAAGATTTATGAAAATATTGCTTTCACTAAGGTTGTATACACCTTTATTGTATCGTGATTTTAGAAGTTCATTGTTGAAACGGCGAGTGACAAAAATCGTTACTGGTCTTTCAGATGGAGACAAAAGTCAAAATCACCTCATTCCATTTTGGTGTTTTGTTAAAGAAATATTAAATGAGCCGGAAATACAACGCTTTGATTTGTTATCAAATATCAGGAACGATTATGGTCGAGGTAAAGCTTGGTTAAGAGCATCCATTAATGAACGGTGCTTGGAGAAGTACATGCATTTGTGTATTAACAATGAAAATCTCATCAATCGATTTTATGAAAAATGGGCTTTTATGAGTAACACAGAAAAAAATTCAATATTGCCCATTACTGCTGCTGGTTGGTATAATATCTTGTACATTTTATATCCAATTATAGTATACGACTAACAGTTTGACATTTTATCTGTTTTTTCAGGTTTATCATCAATAGTATTTGCCTTGGCAATAGATAAACTAGAATTCAATAAAGATGTCTTAGATTTCACCTTTAATGAACCAATAATTTATGGAGGTATTATTTCTATTTTTAAGAGGATTTTTAACTTGTACTCTTATCTATTTAATTTCTTTAATCTAAATATTTGATATGTAGGTAATAGTTATATACCGACATATCAAGGTCCGAGTCCGATATGGGTAGGTTCATTGCTGGCATATCACATTTGTAATTTCTCGAATGCTTGATTTTGAACCTATACAGGGTGATTCATTAAGAGTACAACACTCATTATCTCAAAAGTATTAATGTTTTTGAAAATATTTTCTTACATAGTTTCAATTTGTTAAAAAAACGACGTTTTTATTAAAAAATTATATTTTTAAATATTTTTTATCCTTATAATTTAGTTTTTTACTTTTTTGAATGACAGCATATAGTTTTAATTTCATATTCCAAAGCAGAATATTTTTTTAAGTATTTTGATGCATAAAAATCGAACTTAGGACGAGTAGTTTATGAGCTAAAGTATTTTAAGTATAGATGGACGGAGTGGAGTGGTATGGGGTTACCCCTTAAAATGTTTATCCACTACTCCGCTTGTCTAAACTTTAAACACTTATAAAGTTATAACTTATAAACTACTCGTCCTAAATTCGATTTGTATGTATCAAAATATTTAGAAAAATATTCTGCTTTGGAATATGAAGTTAAAACTATGCTGTCATTCAAAAAAGCCAAAAACTTAAAAATTATAAGGATGAAAAATATTTTAAAATATAATTTTTTAATAAAAACATAGTTTTTTTAACAACTTGATAGTATGTAAAAAAATATTTTCAAAAACATTAATACTTTTTGAGATAATGAGTGTTTTACGCTTAATGAATCACCTTGTGTGTATTGAAATGCACCAATTTCTTTTTTAAAAATCTTGAAGAGGTAAATATTGAGAAAAAAATTCTATCAAGACAGTATATTAGAGGCTGTAAAGACAGTATTATATTTTATGGTTTGAACATAAAATTGTATCATTCACAGTGAACAGCAAAAGATAAAAATTATATTTTGTTGATTTGTTTTGTTTTATTTGTATAACATTTTACATTATAGATAGCAATTTAATATTAAAAAAGGAAAATAGTGGAAAATTAAAAAAAATAAAAGCAAATGTAATAAATTTTGATCAAAGTGAGGATGATATTCAAACGGCTGAAGAAGTAAAATCTGACAATGATGTATTATTACATGTTGGTAATGAAGCTTCAGCTACGTCAATAACTTCGTATGATACAATCGTAAGATTTATATTACTTATATTAAAAACTATGGTGACGCATTATGTGGCTTTATTTTTAGACTGGTTATTTTATCGGAGAGTTTGAAGATTTGCCATCAACTGAAAAGGAGCTGGAAAATAGGTAATATTGTAGTAAAAATAATTATTTTATACTATCATTAACTATTAAGCCGGATCCACAGTTATATCGTCTGTTGTGTGTGTTTTATCGTATTATGATTTAATCCTGGCATTCAATAACCACAATCTACATGTTGGGCCGAGCTCTACTTTTAAACATGACACGACAGACAATGTAGCTGTAAACTTGGCTTAACTGTTACAAGATGTGTGTTTAATAGATATATGTTATCCTATATAGTATCTAATAAAATGTGTAATATTTATTACCTTGAAGGTTGAGAAAATTAAGCACCATCAATGAAAATACTGACTCTTATGAAGTTTTTGTGCCTGTATCTTCTTTAAGTCCTCCTTGTGACACAGGTACTTAATTTTCATTGTTCATACATTTATGAATTTATTTATAAATATATATATTTATCCATTAATGAGCACAAAATATCAAAATAATAATGAATATTTTAGTTTGTTTGTATTGCACTATTATGCTGAATATTTTCCATTACTTTTAATATTATATTATAATTATAATAAAATATTATTTTTATTTAGATGATGAAAGTAAGTCAATGGGATCTAATGAAGATAGTAATAGTTTACATAGATTTGACGAATCAAGAGATCAATTGTTGTTTTTGGAGAAACAATATCAGGGAAATATTAATGGACTTACAACTAAAATCACTGATTTAACTCGGTAAGTAGAAAATAGAAATGTATAATATAATTTTTCCATTATTACATCAATTTTATTTTTGTTTCACAGTGAAAATGACTTATTGAAACATCAATTGAGGAAATATGTTAGTGCTGTACAGTTGATGAAACAAGATGAAAATGAAAGTGAAGAAGCTAAATTATATCAGCAAAAACTAATTCAAGTTTGTAATTTTTATCCTTCTAGTTAAGTAAATATTATTTAAGCTTTGGAAATTATTGAATAATTAGGTTGCTGAAATGCACAGTGAACTGATTGAACTAAATGGTCGTTTAAACAATCAAATTATAGCAAAAGATCATTGTATTACTAAACTAAGAACAGAATTGGTATCGTTGAGAGGCCCATTACCTTCAGATGAAATACCACACACAAACATACACTTATGGGTTCCATCTGCATTTTTGGTCGGACGAATTAATGACCCACATCATGTATACCAGGTGTGTGAGCGCATGAAATGTGTCTTAATTTATTTACATTTGTTTAAAACTTTACTACTAATTAGTTTATATTAATAGATCCATGTACGAATTCTAAATGAAGAATGGAATGTTTACCGGAGATATTCACAGTTTACAGAATTTCACAAACAACTAAAAAAACAGTATAATGTAGTGTCGACAATTTCATTGCCTCCTAAAAAGACTATTGGAAATAAGGTACAATAACTATAAATTTATGAAGTTGAAGCATAATTTTTTTACATAAATATGTAAAACAGATAATTGTAACTACTCTAATATGCATAACATTTGATAAAGATAGGCACATCTACAGGTTTGGGGGTTCAATCTTTACAACCAAAATATTTCAAATTATTTTTTTTTCAGTTTGACCATACACGATTAATTTAAAATTTTTTTTTATAATGACACTTTCTGTCCTCTCTCTTCACTACCAAAATTGTTTTTCTGTATGTGTGTCTTAGTGACTAACATATGCAAAAATTGTTTGTATATGTATTTAAATATTCTAAAAATACCTATATTCTGTTCAAAATAAGAAACTCAAATGGCGGCGACCAGTTTTCGTTGGCGGCAGTCCGTTACATGACTCCTAGCCCCACCAATTTGTACCGGACGTGTAGTATTGCCATGTCCCTGAGCACAAGTCGGCTGCCATTTGCATTTCTTACTTTGAACAGAGTAGGTATAGTGTGTATTGTTTGAAAATGTACTAATATTGCATTTGTTTTTATTTATATTAAAACATTTGTTAAACCTAAATACTCGAGTAATATAAAAATCAATACATTTTATATTTTGTAGGGTGCCAACTTTGTTGAAGAGCGACGCAAAAAGTTACAAATATACTTAAGACAGATAATGAATTTTTTGATTACGATAAACCGGACATTGGCCAATTCTCCCAACAAGTATAACTTGGTTAATCTAGTACCATTTTTCAGGTATTTTTGTCTTACTTTTACTTATAAAAATAACATTCATGTTAATGTAAATAAATCTTTTTTAGTGAACAATACAACCAAAGTTATAGTGGAAAACTGTCGTGGTTAAATGTGAGTTGTCTGATGGCTCAAAATTCCGTAATAGATTTAAATAGTTCTAGTTCTCATCATCAGTATACTGGCTTATGACATAAATCTCTTAAATTGTTTATATTTATATAATATTACCTATTATAGCAATAATTTTATAATATATTTATTAAAATGTTAAACGTCTGTGATTTATAACGAAATATTTTATCTAATAAATCTTATATAATATTATATAATTAATAAAATATATGTTTTATTTTTTTGACTTTATTTAGTTATTTATTATCGAGTAATACCTTACTTTTTCTGGTGGTGCAGAACAATTAACATTGTACATTTTTTCACAACAAGTTTTGACTATAACAAATTATTGTTTGTAAAACTAATACAAAAGTACAAAGATAATATTATATACAACTATATAAAAAATTGTTCAATAATAAACGGTAATTTGATTATAATTAAATAACTAATAAAATCTAGTTTAAATAACTAAGTCACATCTGTGTAGGTTTATTTTGCTGAAATACTTTTAAACAAAAAAAAAAAAAATCTGTATGGGAGAAACTTAGTCCAAAATAATACTCCAATACAACTATTATAGCACTTAATAATAAATTGCCCAGTGAAATATTACACACATTTTACATTAAGGGGCTGGAGCGTGATTCATTGAAAAAAAAGTTAACTTGACAGAGTTACAAAATTGTATTAACTTGTTGCATAGCTTTGGCTAAAATTATAAAACAAATTTAATCCAAAAGATTGAACGTCATTTGAGTTTCAAATTTAAATTATATATAACGGTAAAAAGGAATAAGCCAAAACAAATAAATTCAAACATACTTAACTCCTAGAATAATTTGTAAATTATAAATCAAAAATTGAATTTTAACTAATAATCAATTTTATGAATTACAAAATAAACATTAATAGAATTATGAATTACAGTAATAACTAGCTGAAATGTAATAAAATATATATTCAAAATATCAATTAACCTATACAATAAAGATAGTGATACTTATTATCTTTATAAATTGTGCAAAAAAATATTGTTTTATAAATTTACTATTTAGTGAACCATTTAAAATAAACAGCTGAATATTATGCATTTTGTAGCTTAACATTTTCTTAAATATTGAGGAAAACAAAATTTTAATTTGTAATATGTATATAAATGTTGTAAATAACATAAAAAATACAAAAGTAACTAAAAGCACATAAACGCTTGAAAAAAAAGGTATCAAATTAAAATGCACAATACAATACTTAACATTTAAAAATTAAAAAAGTAATAAAATACAAAATGAGAAATTAAATAAATATTCAACATAGAAGTATATCTAACTTTTTTTTGTTTATGACTGTCTTTTTGCATTATCAATTGCAATAACTCTTTGTCTTAACATAATAATAGCATTTTTCAGTTTTAGTGCTGGTCCAAGGCTAATGTTTAGTGTATCTGTCAATTCTTCTTCAGTTAACATTAAAAATACATCGCCATCAACGTCCTTTATTTGAAAAAAAAATAAAAGTAAATATACAGTAAACAATATAAATATATATATTTTTTATTGATCATAAGCATCGGCAGCTATGGCCATTAGCATTTTGTAGGAGGGTTATAGTTGGTTGAGGACCACATGTGTGTGGGGTGAGGATTCGTCACTAAAAACTGTGATGGTCACCCATTCGAGAACTACCGGCACCGACCGGCCAATGCTTGATCTCAGAACACTTTAGTGATTGAGGTCAACCACCGAGCTAAATCAGCCCCCAATTTAAAAATAATATATATAAAATTATGTACTACATGTTATAAATAAAAATAAAATATTTATACCTGATTTCTTAAAGATTGAGAAATTCTCATTAGTTCAGAGGAATTATTGTTTGTGTAATTATTAGTTAATAGTCTTTCGACAAAATTAACTAGTTCTTCGATAGTCCATTTTCTTGGATCAGTAGTACTAAATATTGATATACCTTGTAGAACATTTTTATTCATTCCTCCCATTTTTTTGGGTTTGTTTGAGTTATAACTTTTAATTTTATTTAACTTCAATTTTTATTTTTTTTATCCTCTCGAGGTACAATGCTCCCAGAATTTTAAAAACTAGATATACATTTAAATTTATATTAAACAATAAATCATACAAGTATAAAGTAAATACATAGATATATAAACAATTTTTTTTAATTACTTTTCAACTGAAAGTGGAGTGTCTTCAGGTTTTGATCTATCAGGAATATTTATAATAACAGAAATTGATGTTTTCTAGGACTCAAATCATATGGACACTCTTTGGCTAATACATGAGTATTTTTGGAACTTTTTGTATTGCCTTTACCATTAGAGCCAGGAGGCACGAACTCGGCAACTCCAAAGTATTGCGTTTACTAAAAATACATACAAAAATTATCAATTAATTACATTTTTAAAAAATATAACAAAGTTATAAAGTTATAAGTGGGGAAACTTGGAGATTGTACAACTTTTCTTAAGCAGTGGTAACTTTATGTCATTTTTTAAATGGCAAACAGTATATTGTGTCAAAGTCCATTAAAAACGATTGAATAAAAATGTAAATTTTTTTTCTTTTTTATTAATTCCAACACATAATTTCATACTTGTATTCTATTAAACATGTTGTGTTTTGAAACATATTACACCCATGTTCATTGTTCATACTTACTATCTTTTACGATTATAATAGTGTCAAAAAAAAATTATACTCATTGTAACTTCTTCAATCAGCATTGATCAAACACACTATAGTTTGTATGGCATACCGTAAATGAGGGTTTCTTTGCACCAAATTTCTCTTTTTTACAAGTTTCACAGTCTTTTAGGTATGAACATGAAGAATGATTTTGTGCAACAAAAATTTGACTAACTTAAAAATTGATTAAACAATTTTTTTTTAAAAAGTTGGTGCAAAGTTAACTATGCTATAGGGTTACATTGCACCAACATCAAAAATGCATTAAATTTTCATGTTTATATAACACTGGAGCAAAGTATCCTTATACAATTTGACTATAGGTATATACTTCAACATTTAAAAGAAAAATAATGGATAAAACAGTTTTTCTTGAATAACAATGTGATAAAATATAAAAAAGTTAGAATTGACTAATCAAATTATTATTTTTTTAAATAGTTAAATTAATTTTTTATTCCCACATCTGACTCGGTTAGATATCTAGGACTAAACTTCGATAAGCGTCTCACTTGGAACAGCCTTATCGGTATAAAAAGACTTGCATTAAACGCCCGTCTTCGCAGACTTCAAACGCTACTCACAAACAACAAACACTCCAGTCTAAAAATTAAAGTTATTATATATAAAACCCTACTCAAACAGTCAAACCTCTATGGACATATGGTCTCCAATTATGGGGCACAGCAAAAGCGTCCAACATTAACAAAATTCAGCGATTTCAGAATATTGCTGTTAGGAAAATTACTAATGCTCCACCATTTGTTTTGAATTACACTATACATAATGACCTGTCAATTAAAACCGACACAGAAAAAGCTACACATTTCTACAGAATCCTTCATGCCCGGCTACAAAACCCACCAAAATCCACTCATTAAAAACCTATCCACGCAAACATTACCTGGCAAGCCCAGGCGTCCGCTTAAAAAGTAGCTGGTGCCGTGACCTACTAGGGAACTAATTTCAAAAAAATGAAAACAAACAAAAAAAAAAAAAAAAAAAACAATATATGTAAATATAGCTAGCTTCATACAACTTCCAGTCAAGTGCCACTAATGGGTGGCTTCTTAATCACGTACTTATGTATTATTTTTTAAACCCCTATCAAATAATATTCTAATTGTGCATAATTTTGTACAGATTGTATATAATATTGTGTAAAATAAAAATAATAAATTAATTTTTGAGTAACTATTAAGTAATAATTGAGTCTTCTAACAACATTAGATAGGTAGGTAGGTATCATGTAACAATATAAAATCAATACAACATATTGTAAAAAAAATCAAAACCAAATATTGGTTGGTGCAAAGTTAGCAAAAAAAAAATCAAATTTCAATATATTTCGCTATTTAAATTTATTAACATAATAAAACAATGTCAACTCGATTAAAATTATACATAACTTTAGGGCCGTTCTTACAATGTCCGGTTAAAGTTAACCGACACTTAACCGGCCGAATTCTGCCGGTAATAAAATCGGTTATCAGACGTTTAGTGTTAACCGACACTTTACCGGACATTGTAAGAACGGCCCTTAATCTGCACTACATATAATATATAATTTTGAATGTCTTACCAGTATAAAAAAATTTTGTTGTTACGAAATCTGCCGATTTTGTGTGAAACGGTTTTGGTGTTTTTGATAACACGGCTTATCACTTAAACACCGTTTGGAGGTAAATCAATGATTTGAAGTTGTATACGAAACGGCTGGTTGTAAATATTGTGAGGATTAATACGAACAAAATAAATTGATATTGCAATGTTAACTAGCCTGGTGCAAAGAAATCCTCAGTTACGGTTTTCTAATTATTGGTAATTGGTATTATCAATTTCAAAATCAGTTAAGATCTTTTAGATTCTGAGAGCTCCTAAGAATGTATTTATTTTACATTGATGTGTGTGTGTGTGTTTGTTGATGTGGAAACATCTTATGTGCCATGTGGCGTTCAGACTATTCCGCATGGGCAGTGAAATTTTTCAAGCGTTATTCGAGCATTACCCTAAACGCTAGCGCTGATTTTTGGAGACTCGGTGTGACGCAACGATAGGCCGACTTGTGCTCAGGGGGCGTGGCTTCATTACGATCGCAAAACACACTGAAAATTATTTTACCTCCAACAGTCTTATTTGGACGTCGTGCTGGACGAGCCTACAAATGCCATAGATCCGGTGGTAAGTATTACTGTTGCGGAGCCACTGTTGTTCATGTATTTATTCGATATCTACGTCGGTGATAAGATAACATAAATACAATAATGAAAATTCTAACACGTCCTACAAAAAAAAAAAAAAAAAAATAATAATAATAATTTATTAAACTTTATCTATATACATTGTCCATGTATAGGAATTCCCGCGTTGTATATAATTGTATCTTTAATAGTTTAATATCAATGATCTTTATTACCATCAAGTGTCACTTCGAATATGGGTCGTATTATTATTACCTCCATATATCGACCTACACAATTTGTATTACTGTTAATACTGTAGTCTTTAGTATCTGAACATTAATGCTGCAGGTATTTATTTTGTTGCTAGTGTATAAATGTCAAAACATTATTAAAAGTATAAGTAATATACGTATAGTATTAATTATTTTGTATAATATGTCTTTTGTGGTGCCAAAAAACAAGGCAAATAAATAAAACTAAATTTTCTTAATTTTAGGATTTTTTAGCAATAGCATTAAAGATAAATTTGAATTATTAATTATTATGAATTATGTTCGGGTAATGAACTGTAAAAAAAAAGTAACAAAAAATATTGAATTAAAATTAATTATACTAATTTTATGTTGTATTATATTTTTGTAGGACGTATTAGATAAAGTTTAATAAATTATAATTTTTTTTTTTTTTTTCGTAGGACATGTTAGAATTATCATTCTTACATTTTTTGTTATAAGTATAATAATTTAGATTTGGATATAAAAATTACAATACTCAATTTTATTATTTACTTTTATTAATAATAATGATTATAATATTTAAATTCACGCGGTAATTATTTAAATGTTATCTTATCACACACGTAGATATCGAATTAATGCATGAACAACAGTGGCTCCGCAACAATAATACTTGCCACCGAAACTATGGCATTTGTAGGCTCGTTCATGCTGGCCGTCAACCTTGGAGGTACGTCGAGATCGGAATTCGTGCCGAGCGAATTTTCTATGGAGATAATGTTTTTGGACTTGTGATTTTTTTCCAAATTTTTCGAAAAAAACCTAAAATGTCAATGAACTCGATGGCAAATTGCGCGATGGGAGGACTGAGTCCGGGAAACCGGCACTCCAAGAAACTTTCCTACTGTGAAAAGAACACAATTTAAACGCTTTTCCCACATCCGTGGCTCTTGTCCGCGATCTGAGCCACTTAGAAATTCAGCGCACCATAAAATACGCACCCAGCTAGCAAATATATTTCGGAAAAAAAGTTTTTATAATTTTATGTATACGAAGAAGTACAATGCTTGGGATACACTGAAGGTAATATAGATCAAAACAGGAGGGCTGATATAATAATCCTCAACCGAACAAAAAACAAAGGTTTGATTCTGGACCCAACGCTCCGATGGGAAACATACGTCGTCAACCAAGACAAATTAGTCGAATGAAGAGAAGAAATCCATCTATGAGACAGCTATCCACTCTTTCCAAGAGCAGTGTCATATTATAAACAATTTGTATATTGATGGCCTTTGGTTAGGGCTACGTGGAACCGTATCTCTCCTACTCAGAGACTTCTTAAAAAAAAAAAATGTAATAGAATTAAGAGAACTAAAAGAAATTACGTAATTAGCATATTGCTTTCATTTTATTATTAAACTAGACCGTATTTTAAGCATTATGTTGAATGTTCTATCTTTGTATTTTAGGATCACTCCATATTATATATTATAGGTACAATTTTAATTTGCCAACTTCATTCGTTTAATTTATTTATGCTATCTGTATCTTAAAATTTTGCAACAACTATGTTTGAAGTGCCTTTGACATTGTGTCATACAGGCAAACCGATTGAATCATTCTTATCTACCTACCTATTTATATTATAATATTATAATGTAGTCAGCAGTCACTACGCACTAGACGGACTCATATTAGTTGCCTCCGGAATTTTAAAAGTCAATAATTATTACACGAATTGCTTCCAGACTATATACCTACAAGTTGCCTCCCGACGTACCCTAAATGACAATTGTAATCGTACACGAAAAGGGTCTAGTAGGTACTAGCAGGGGTACGAAACTCCGTGCGTTAGTCGAATCAGGCGATTGCGGCCTTGAACACGGTCAAGTGGGTCGAGTCAAGTCCAGGGGGGCGTGGCATACGTTAAATAGAGAATGGTAAACAAGCCGACCCCGCGTAGCGTATCCCGCTTATATTTCGGGAGACATAAACGGGAGACTTTGGGTCTAACATCATGTTAGTGAGCGGAAACGTTTTCATGTTTTTCGGAGGTTCAGACTTCAGATCATAAGGAAACAAAACCCCAATCAGATCTAGTTTCGCTTCTATATTCTTCTATGGTTCTACGGTACTATAGTTGCTCCTATTAATCAGTTAATAAATATATATAAGTGGTTCCAAACAGTTTCAAACATCATGACGTATCAAAGTAAGTTTGTAATTTCAAAGTCGTAATTTATGATTTTTGATAATATATTTGATACGATTATATCTATACGACTAAACATTATGATTATATACTCTGTAATGATAATAAATAACGCAAACCAGACCTGAGCCAGACTTGTGTGTGTGAGACAGTGGGCGTGTTTTGGCGGAGTAAACTGTTTAGTAAATAAGTCTATGGTTATAGAATACGGTTTGAAAACGTTTACTGGAACATCAAAACAATTGCTTGAACATTTTTTTTACTGAAATATTTGATAAAATTTGATATCATAAACTTTTTAGTAACCGAACCTCAGTAAACCTTCTTACCAAGTCGAAATCGACGGTTAAAAAAATCACTAAACTCGTTCACGAAATTAGTTCCCTGGTTACAGTGACCGTAATCTCGAAAACGATATCAGTAAACAGTTTACTAGCGGTTAGCGCCGGCCACATCGCCAAAATAAAACTCCTAGTGACTGTAATGTAAAATAAATAGCGGGGTGAACCCGTACGCTCGCGTTCAAGTCACTATTATTAATACTAATAGCCATATTCATAGATCGTACTAAGCCAATACTTAGTGGGAACTAAGTTTAAATCACCATTTTCATATTCATAAAATAATCTTAATAAGTACTAAGTATATTCTTAGTAAAATCTAATAGTTAGTAAATTCGTATTCATAAATAGGATTTACACATAAAGTTAGAAAATGTTTAGGTTATAATTAGTGAAATCTCAGTAAGCTCTAGTGCTCACTTAAACAAAAGTTATTTTATAGATTATAAATTCTAATGTTTCCCTTAAGGAAGTATAATATACTATACTAGTATATTATACTAAGTTTGAATTAAGTACGATCTATGGATATGGCTATATAATTAATTATAATGATCTACGCACACATTTACAAGACCCGCATGTATGAAATTTAAAAATTGCCTTTACAACTGTCCATTTTTAATCGCCTTAATTTTATTTTAAAAGGATATCAGGCAACATTTACCCTGTGTCCAACGTGAACGCGGCAAAAAACAAAACAGCTAGATTTCCACCGCGTTTGAAACAGCATGGTCAGAATATAATTCACTCTCACTTTCCGCGTTCACGTCGGACACAGGGTAATACACGTTAAGCAGTGTGGTTGTTGGCGAAGTAAATGATCATTAGTGTGCATATAGATATGTCCGGAAACTGTACGCACACGCACTAGTCAATAAATCGAGAAAAACGAAATATATTCTTCTATGCATCACCTATAAAAACTACCAAAAGCGGTAGTAAATTCAGCATACTTCCTAAAGTTCGATTGTAATTTCGAAAAAAGGGTTGAATTCGTAAGCTCCTAGACTAAGCTTGGTAAGAACCGCTTTTTTAATATAGAACCCTTAAATAAATACAAATATCATGCAATTATTTCAAGAGATTTTTCAAAAAAATATCTAAATTTTATGGTCCTTTAAAATTGAAAATTGAAAATCGAATTCCTAGAGAGCCTAGTTATTTTGCCGAAGAATTCATACATATATTAAAAATTAAAATCAGAAATTCGGAAGTATGTGTAATTTACCACCGCTTATTGGTCTAAGACGTACGAAAAATACGTGTGATGCGATCCTGAATCCAACAAAACATTTAAAAACTAATTTATACAGTATAATTACATATTAATTATTATGTCACTAACTCATTTAATGATAAACGGTCAGCTGTACGGTAGGGTAAAAATGTACATGGCAGAACTTGACACTTTTACGGCCCGGTAAAACTTTAGATTACAGAAAGCGGGCACTTTGTTCTATTATATAAATAAGGTATAGGTATATTGTAAATATATGTAATATTAGATATTCTATTCTATTTGTGATTTTGACATATTTCCATATTATACTGTACAATGTGTATTTTTAAAAAAATTTTCAATGTTATATTTTATTTGTCATTTTGAGATATTTCCATAGAGAAAACGCAGTAATTTCCCTCCATGCCATTTTGAGACAAATGACATTTTATATTATTATGTTTAGTAGTTTTTGCCTTTTGGTAGTTTTATTTTCATAAATATAATATTTTTTCAAAGTAAAATACATAATTTTTTATGGAAATATGCCTGATGAATGCAATGGAACTATTCAATTTTATTTTCAATTTTTCTTTCACCAAGATATCATTGTTTTGATATTTATACTAAGTAAGCTATTAATTACTCAGAATTTTTTACTTGGCAAAAATGCCGCAATTCATTGCATCCATTGAAAAAATTAAAACTGTGCGTAAAATATTCGCGACTAGATACATTGATAACTGAACGAAAAATATTATGGGTCGAATGTATAATGACATAAAATGTCCAAACATTATCAGTATAATTTAAAATTATAATTATACGGGCAATACGGCTTAACGGAAAATGGTTTCCTAAACAACAACGCCGCAAATATAGATTATGCGGAAGTGCTAAGTAAAAACGCCGTATTTTAAACAAAACTTATTGCAATCATTCTAAGCAAACTGTGGTTACGGCATTTTTTCCAAGCACCGATTATATTTTATTACTATTGCGGCAATATTGTTTTCTTATGAACATAAAATTCTGGATAAATAATCATATTTACGGCATTTTTGTTTAGGAAAAACATGTAAAACTATAATATTAAACGTAATACAGTATTATACATGCAGTTTTTAAAGATTTTTTCTAGTGAAAATCCGGTAACCGCCTCATCAAACCTACAACTTCACCTCAACCTAATGACTAACTTGTACGACAAATGGAGTATCAAAATAACCTAAAACAAATCAAGTCACACTACATTTACTCTCAAGAAGGGCGTATGTTAAACTGTTACATTAAACAACATCCCGATTCCCTCATCAGGCACAATAAAATACCTGGGACTCAATCTTGACAAACGACTAACATGGAAAAATCATAAATGAACCAAAAGACTGACTCTCAACGCCCGTATGCGCATCCTCAGTCCTCTAATATCGATAAATAATAATACCAATCTAAAAGTAATACTTCTAATTTACAAAACTCTCCTGAAACCTATTTGGACTTATGGCATACAGCTCTGGGGCTCAGCAAAAAAATCCAATACCAATAAAATCCATTCCAAAACCTAGCTCTTCGTCGACTCTCTAATGCACCACCGCACGTCTCAAACCTAACATTACATAATGATTTTCACATGAAAACCATCAACGACGAAGCTCAATCCTTTTACTTGCACTTCCACATTCGACATCTATCCCACCAAAATCCTCTTATTAAAAAACTCTCCTCTCTAACTCTCCCAGGAAATCCAAGGCACTGCAGGTTAAAGAGGAAATAGTATCGTGGCCTCCTACAATTTAAAATATACTTATAAATATAACATATATATTATATACAATTTCAACCATAAATAATTTAAAAAAAAAAAAAAAAAAAATATATTAATATTAATAACTCTCTATAAGTGTTGCCAGTGTGCGGCTTCTTATTCAATTTCACACGTACTATATTCTCTTAACACATTATACTATTATTGCACAATACTTGTATAGATTCTTTATTTCTAATATAAAAAAAAAAAAACAGATTTTCTCAATATTATATTTTATTTGTCATTTTGACATATTTATATTGCACACATTTTTAATTTACTTAAACATAACTTTTGATAATATAATACAATAAAATTATGATTTAAAATCATATTATTGATTGTTTGATCATTTCGATTATTAATAATAAACAATATTTAAATTGTATAACAATTTTGTTTTAATTTTAGATTCTGAGCGGAGCAAGGAAGCTAGTGGTTTTACAATGGTGTTTATTTTTATTTTTTTTATATCCTGTATACAAAATTTCTACCAGAAGAAGTGCTTTATTTAATGCCACGGGAAAAAGTACTGAAAAATTACGAAAAACCGCTTAAAATGGGATTTTAATTTCTAACAATTTGTTTATCACCGTAGCAACGAATAAAAAAAATAATAATTAAATAAATAAAATAATTAATGACAATATAAAATATACAGACTGACAAACCGTCTCCGTTCAGAATCGTTTTTCTTATACAATGATATTATATCATTGAATTCAAGTTTAATACAATCCATTAAACAATGACCAACTTGTAACCTACTGTACAGCTGAGCGACATCCACTTACCTGCCTTTTTTTTTAAATTTTCTATTTTAATAATTTATATTATATATTATACTACTTATATACTGGGTAATACTTTTATCAAACAACACTCATTATTTCAAAAAGTGTAAATTTTTTTGAAGATATTTTTTTACATAGTTTCAAGTCGCTTATAAAACAACGTTTTTATTAAAAAATTATATTTTGAATTATTTTTTATCCTTATTAAGTTTTTTACTTTTTTGAATGACAACATAGGGTTTTAATTTTATATTCTAAAGTAGAATATTTTTCTTAGTATTTTGATACATGAAAATTGAATTTGGGGTGAGTAGTTTATGAGTTATAAGTAATTAAAGTTTAGACAAGCGGTGAAGTGGACAAACATTTCGTGGGGTAACCCCGAACCACTCCAATCCGCTCACCTAAACTTTAAATACTTATAACTCATAAACTACTCAACCCAAATTCGATTTTCATATATCAAAATACTAAGAAAAATATTCTGCTTTGAAATTTAAAATTAAAACCCTACGTTGTTATTCAAAAAAGTAAAAAACTTAAAAAATTATAAGGATAAAAAATATTTAAAAATATAATTTATTAATAAAAACGTTGTTTTATAAGCGACTTGAAACTATGTAAAAAAATATTTTCAAAAAAATTTACACTTTTTGAAATAATGAGTGTTGTTTGATAAAAGAATCACCCAGTATAGGTATATAGCTTATATTTATAATATTTACTTATATATAAATGGTACAAAGGGTCCGCATCCTACGTAGGTACCTCTTTACCTGACCGTACAAAATGTCCACGTTTCGCACTTTTAATGCTTGTCCGTACAAAGTCCCATAGAACCCATTTTATAGCTCATAGTCCCTTAAATATAAATTAGTGGCCCGTGATTACGATTATTCTTAACAAAATAATTGTAGTCGTAGATTTTTGTTTTTCAGTGTTACAATTAATTTATTTGTAAAATATTCTGTAAATTAGGTACATAATTTATAACTTTTAGGTTTTAAACTTTTTTTCAACGTTATTATGTCTTTTGGAAGAAATCTAGTTTACTCCCCAAGCTCGTTTTTCAATTTTTTTTTTTTAATGTGTGTTTTAAGACACTGGATTTGAATATGTTTGAAAAAATTGTCGCTCTTTTTTTATTACGGAAGTTATACCAAAAAAAACGGAAAATACTGATAACCTAACAAGTAAACTTAACCTTGTTAGTTGAAGTAACACAATTATAGAGGCTCTGGTCTTCAAACTCAAGGGACCTCCCGTCGCCTGTCGGCTCCGGTCGGCGTATTTACGGATGCTACTCGAGACTGGCCAATAGATCCCAAATTCAGTTAGGGTTCGTAAAACAAATTTATTTTACGGATACTAATCGAGTCTGGCCACTATGTAATATACCGCTATACTAAAATAAAGACTCGAAAAGTTCAATATGAAAGCAGGGCTATCTCCCAATATGCGGTCTACCTCCGTTTTGTGTGCTACGTAACTATAAACATGAGCATAGTATGCGGTCTATCAATGTTATGTGTTCTACCTATATAGCTGGGAACAAAAATGCAATTTTCTCAACCCTGTGACCCACTTGGGGAGGTGTTACAGAGCAAGTCGGGGGATATTTTCGATTTGCGGAGCGGAGCGACGGCGCCGAGGAGCGTAGCGACGAGTGCCGCTAGCACTGCATCACTGTACGATGTTTTTTCAATCAATTGCATTTTTGTTGCACCGAGCCACCAGTTTGAAAAAACATCCTACAGTGATGCGGTGCTAGTATAACTAAGTTTATTCTTTTCAGGGCCAAAATCAAAACCAAAAATTCTATTATTTAAAATTTGAAGAGAAAAAAGTTTTAGTTCATTAACATAGTAAGGTATAATAAAAGCAAAAATATATTTTGCACAACCTTCAAGAAAATCATGCATCCAATCCACACCTACCTGGTCAAAGAGACTAAAATGTTTTATACCTAACCAAACATTACTCTTTTACTCCTGATGCTGAAATGTTTTGTTCGATAACGTGTACATTATGTTGCTCAACATTTCTGAGAAGAGTTTCATCTTCATAACATAAGATTTTCAATCTATCTCTTTGTATCATACAAAACCGACAAGGAAAATTGGAAAAAAAGCTTTCGGTAAAGCCAGTCATAGCATGTGAACCTAAGTTATCACTTAGGATAAGACTTAATTCAAAGTATAATTTTCCTTTAAAGACAGGTGTATTAATTTCAATGCCATTACTTTGTAAAAAATTT
This sequence comes from Macrosiphum euphorbiae, assembly GCA_949089665.1. Classification (NCBI taxonomy): domain Eukaryota; kingdom Metazoa; phylum Arthropoda; class Insecta; order Hemiptera; family Aphididae; genus Macrosiphum; species Macrosiphum euphorbiae. The sequence goes on from CARXXK010000005.1 coordinate 33,351,478, forward strand.
AACTCATCAATTATAGGTTTGAAAATAATATTGTTTTTAAACTCTTCTCGGTCAGCAGAATGAAACCAGAGAACCATAAAAATATTAGACAAAACTGTTATAAGATATGGAGGAATGCATGCGACAGATACATATACTGCTCCTAATTTGTGAATCCCAGAGTGACTACCAAGTACATTCCCACTTTCGAAATCATCAAAGAACATGAACAGAGGTAAAACAGTACGCCCATTATGTTTTTGTAATTTAGATTGCCAAAAAGATCCCTGAATAAAGTTGCTAATAATACTATTATTGTTAGACAAACTTTCCATATATTTCAGAGTATCAATTAGTACGTTTTCTAAAGCAAAAACTTTTTGAAGAATCTCGCATAATGGCATAAGTTGCATTGTACAATTACCAGATTCTAAGGTAGATAAACCCCCTCTTAAAACTGTATTCAGCCTTTGTCCAATTATAATTTCTTTGGGTTCTATATATGTACATAATTGCTCACTGAAATATTTAAATCTTTTATGTTCACTTTTAAAATTATTTAAAGGATTTTCAATAACTTTCGAAATATGTTTAGAAGCCTAAAAGTTGATTTCAAACTTGAGAAGTTACAAACATTTTAAAATACCTCAAATAAACGTCTGAAATTATTAGACTGGAAAAAATAAATATAAAATTGTAATTAATTTTCAAGCCCCCCCCCCCCCATTGAAAAATCCTGCGCATGCCACTGCCTTATTGTCGTTTAAAGTATTTGATTGTTATAATTTCAATAATTTGTTGTAGCTGTTAAAAACTATTTATAAAGCGAACCAATGGGTAACAGGTAAACGATATATTATCTAGTTTGATTTAAAACTATTGTTTCATATCATAATGTATGATACATTGATACAAAGTACAAACTGTGGTATAATAATCATGTATAATTACTAATATTTAACATATTCAAATTCCTCATCAAGGTATAAATTTGATTAATTAACAAACCGAATACTTTTCATGTTTCCTAAACTTTATAAACATCTAAAAACTTGTACTGTATAAATGAAATAAAAAATAAAAATATATATTTATTTAAAAACGTATTTTGTATTACCAGTAAAAATGCCAAGTTGCTGATGTTAATGATATAGGCTGGATAATAATTTTATTAACACATTGTGGTAATTTACAATAACCCTTTTATTTAATTGAGTTACCATTTTTTTTTTTAAACAAATTCATTTTTATAAATCTACCTTAATCAGACAATCAGTCAGTCAGGCCAGAATATAAATTTAAATTTTAAATATTTTAACTTTGATTTGATACCTTTTAGTTTTTTGTTGTTTTTTTTTTTTTGTAATATAAATTGTTTAATAATATTTATTATTCAAAGTAAAATATATATTTTTATTTTTATTTGTTATTATTATACACTCGCATTGATAAAAAAAAAATTTTATATTTATTTTTTCCAGTCTAATAATTTCAGACGTTTATTTGAGGTATTTTAAAATGTTTGTAACTTCTCAAGTTTGAAATCAACTTTTAGGCTTCTAAACATATTTCGAAAGTTATTGAAAATCCTTTAAATAATTTTAAAAGTGAACATAAAAGATTTAAATATTTCAGTGAGCAATTATGTACATATATAGAACCCAAAGAAATTATAATTGGACAAAGGCTGAATACAGTTTTAAGAGGGGGTTTATCTACCTTAGAATCTGGTAATTGTACAATGCAACTTATGCCATTATGCGAGATTCTTCAAAAAGTTTTTGCTTTAGAAAACGTACTAATTGATACTCTGAAATATATGGAAAGTTTGTCTAACAATAATAGTATTATTAGCAACTTTATTCAGGGATCTTTTTGGCAATCTAAATTACAAAAACATAATGGGCGTACTGTTTTACCTCTGTTCATGTTCTTTGATGATTTCGAAAGTGGGAATGTACTTGGTAGTCACTCTGGGATTCACAAATTAGGAGCAGTATATGTATCTGTCGCATGCATTCCTCCATATCTTATAACAGTTTTGTCTAATATTTTTATGGTTCTCTGGTTTCATTCTGCTGACCGAGAAGAGTTTAAAAACAATATTATTTTCAAACCTATAATTGATGAGTTAAATTTTTTACAAAGTAATGGCATTGAAATTAATACACCTGTCTTTAAAGGAAAATTATACTTTGAATTAAGTCTTATCCTAAGTGATAACTTAGGTTCACATGCTATGACTGGCTTTACCGAAAGCTTTTTTTCCAATTTTCCTTGTCGGTTTTGTATGATACAAAGAGATAGATTGAAAATCTTATGTTATGAAGATGAAACTCTTCTCAGAAATGTTGAGCAACATAATGTACACGTTATCGAACAAAACATTTCAGCATCAGGAGTAAAAGAGTAATGTTTGGTTAGGTATAAAACATTTTAGTCTCTTTGACCAGGTAGGTGTGGATTGGATGCATGATTTTCTTGAAGGTTGTGCAAAATATATTTTTGCTTTTATTATACCTTACTATGTTAATGAACTAAAACTTTTTTCTCTTCAAATTTTAAATAATAGAATTTTTGGTTTTGATTTTGGCCCTGAAAAGAATAAACTTAGTGTGTTTACTAAAGAAAATGTGAATCAGGGAAATATTCGATAGTCAGCATCTGAAATTTTAGTATTGATTTAATATTTTTGATTATTAATAAATTGGTGATTTTGTACCAGTTGAAGAGCCAGTATGGACATTGTACATTACTATGCGTAGAACTTTAGATATTATGTTATCAGTATCACTTGAAAAATATAGCTGCTCATTGCTCAGAACTTTAATGGGGGAATTAAATGAATTGTTTTTAAAATACAGTAAAAAATATCTGAAACCAAAATTTCATTTTATGCTTCATTATCCTGCTTTGATTAATTAATTTGGTCCCATTTCTCATCTCTGGTCCATGAGATTTGAAGCCAAGCACAGAACATCTAAAATTGCTGCACGATCAAATTTTAATAGACGTAATATTTGTTTATCATTAGCTATTAAACATCAACTACAGCTTAATGAAATTTTTTTATATGGTAAATTCTGTAATACAGTTTTTGTTGGACCCCGCAAGTTTTTAAATTCTATAAAAAGACATCAAGTTCAAACATTGTTAAACCTTAGCTCAGAAGTATCCTTAACTATGGTAAAGTGGGCTAAGGTTAAGGGAACTCATTATAAGATTAATACAATAGTAACCAAAGATATTTTAGTAGATGATTATCCAATTTTTTCATCAATTATAAATATTTTTCTTTATGGCCCAGATAAAATTATTTTTGAAGTAAATGTATTCTCAAGTATTTGTTTTAATGAACATGTGTTTTGTTATGAGATTAATATACCTGAAATAAAAAATAATAATTCTACATGTTACATTTTTCAAGATTTATTAATTTCTCCAGTACCTAACAGTTTAAACATTGCATCTAATGGTAAACAATATGTTACTGTAAGAAGTCCTTTTTAATGCTTAAATTTTAGATTAATAGATATATTATGCATTTTCCTGTAATAATATTGTAAATTGTACTATTTTAATTTTATTGTACAACTTATTAATTATCATACAATATCTATGTATTATTCTATTTTATATATCTTTATATTCTTTACTATTAGATTTTTTGTTGTATAAATAGCATTACGCATTATATATAATTTGTATTTACTGGTATATTTTTACTTACCTACCTATTTTGTTAACTAATTGATAAGTACTGTTAAAATATATTTTTCAATAAAAGAAAACTGTTTACTCTGAATTAAATTTTAAAATTTACAACTTGTAAGAAAATATGGTTATGGCCACTTGCTAGATAATTTGTGTTCAAAATAAAATACTTATAATAAATTATGTTCATAAATCATAATTGTCTATACATTTCATTTTTTAAATAATAAGTCATAAATATATCATTGACTAACATAACATAAATTAATTAATATGTTTATTATTATGACAATATCATTCATAATAACGTTGAGGTATATAATATTGTATAATATATTTATTGGCAATATATTATACTCAACCGAGTATAAGACACTTCTTAATCAGAAAAAGGCTGGAATGGGCAGGCCATGTCTGGCGAGCTGAAGACACGCTAATTAAGAAAGTCACGGAGAGCAAAATAACAGGGAAAAGACCAAGAGACAGACCCCGGCAGAGATGGTATGATAGAGACGATAGAGTAGAAAAAGACCTAAAGAAGATCAACCCATTGCTAGATATGGGAGTGGCATCGGATAGGGAGAGGTGGAAAGGCATTTTAGAAGCGGTGATGGTCCTCTATAAGTCTAAAAAGAAAGAAGAGAAGATATTATATTCAATAATAATAATAGCTATCTAGGTACCTAATAAACATGGTTGTAGCTATTAAACTAATAGATACTTATTACCATATTAACTTGTAGTTGCAACAATAAAATTAATTAATATTTTTTTAACTCTAATGTTATTATTACTAAACACTTTAAAGACACTACTAAGTAGTTTGGTAATGATATCAGAATCAATTGCGGTAATATCATAATTATTCTGTTACTCATGCTAATCTTACTGGTACTGATTATATTTTGTTTTGTATATTGAGTAATAACAATATATTAGGTTCATCGATGTTACCATTACAAATGGTTTGTAAGTATAACTGATCTCAGTTCGGTTCGAATAATCAAAAGTGATGTTTAAACAACATTTTATGGTTAACAAAATTTGATTAATTATTGCAACTAAAATTATTGTTGTCCCTGTGGCAACCACTTTTCGTGGTCGCATTTACCGTATTTTGTTTCCCATAACAATATATTTCTTTCAGTGTAGTCAATTTTTAAAATAATGGTTAGAATAGCCAGTTTTATATAAGTGGATCTATCGATTTTTTTATTTAAATGAAAAATAGCCATATTATGGTATGTATTATTGATAGTTGGAGGCAATATGTAAAAAAGTTTGGCAGAGTTGACAAGCGGAGCGATAGATTTTTTAAACTGAAAAAGGTAATTTCCGCGCAACCGATATACACTCCGCACATGACGGTTAGGTTAGCGAATCCCAATTCGCTTAAATTTTAGAGCTTTTAACGTATGTTACTTAATTAAATAATTAAACATTACTTACTTTGATTTATACAGCTGTAGCCTGTAAGTAGTCAAGTTGTTTGTATTACTGTACTAGTGTGTATAGTCCAGTGGCGGATCGTCGGGTGAAGCAAGTGAGGCACAGACAGACTCACCTGAAATGTATTATTCTAATAATTTATTATGAGCCTATTATCATTATCATATTATATTCTAATTATTTTTAAAAATATTATAATTAATTCTATATAAAATATAGTTTATAATTTCAAATTGTAAAAGGCAAAAGCCGATGATAAAACAATTGGTAACATGTGACTTGGGAATTGGGATGCCACGGCAAATACGACGTGGACCGCGGTCATTGGCTATGAGAAAAATATAATATTTTATATTACGAATACTCGCTGGGTGGCGTTGACGAATCTAACCGACAAGGCCCGAGAGGCAAACATTTTTAAGCCCCCTACACACAATATGATTTGGTCGGGCCGACAGGATAATTTCAAATTTGGTCAGGTCGGACGTCGTATCAGTTCGTGTCAGGCTAGTGCAACCATAGATAATATAAGAATGGATAGGACATGCCTATACTAGTTCCATACGTAGATATATAAAATAACTGTTGGTACTCACAGACTTCTATACTACACTAGATAAGGAACTCTTATACAATTTACATTGTTACAAGTGAAGCTCAGCTGTGAACGGCCGCCATTTTGTCGGTTGGCAAAACATTTCATTTATTATACAAAATGTATTAGGAATAATATTTTTTTTAACGGTCAAATAAAATAGTAAATGTAAAATGACTTATATAAAAAATTTTTTATATTTTGTAACCTAAATGTTTAGAAATAATAAAATACGATATAAAATAAATCATAATATCATCTTATTTTTCATATGAAATACCATACAATTGCCAACCGACCTTGAAGCTTCAATTCATGGCGGGAGTTCGCTATCTAGTACTATATAGAAATCTGTGTTGGTACTATGGAGTATGGTTCCATATGAGGCCGTGTGCTTTTTTGGGGAAGAGAGAAAGTAAAGAGAGAAAGACGATATGAAACTTTTTGAGGTTATGTACAAAACTATTTTATTGAATAATAATGATAACACGATAGTCGATTATATTTAGATATTTGTTATGTATTTTGATTATTGTGCCACTTGTGCCTAGAACATGGAAATTTGAAAATTAGTAATTACCCTAAACTTTGTTTACCTTGTACCTCACCTATATTGTAATTTGTAATTTGTATCGTATTAACTGTAAGACGAAATCATGGTCAATCGTTGTATATTGTGTTGTAGTACATCAAATACACACAAAGACGTCAGTTTCCATCAGTGAGTCATAAATTAAAATTTTGTTTTATATAACAATATAATTTTAAGTTTGTACTTTTGACTTACATTGTTATAGGTTTCCAAAGGATGAAACTAGACGTTCGATTTGGATTGACTATTTAAGAATAAAAGAGGTTGTTAAAGTCTGGCATCGAATTTGTAGTTTACACTTTTCTCCAGATCATTTTACTTTTAGTAATGAACGGAAGATTTTAAAACTTGACGCCATTCCAATAATGTAAATATTTGTCTTCATAATATTTTTTCTAGTAATTTAAATTTTTTAAATATATTGTTTTTATTGATTTATAGGAAAGAAGTGAAAAACGTAGTTGGAAGTTGTGAAACTTCCTTAGAACATGAAGAGTATTTAATGAGTTACACTAGTTACAGGTATTAAATAACTTTTTCAACTATATATATCAATAATTTTTTACTTATTATAGGTATTAAACAACTACATTATATCTTGTTTTTAGTTTAATTGAAGTTGATTGTTGTTCTGACAATAGAGACTTCGATGTACAGATATTAACTCATATTGACAGTTCAAATGATTCAGATGCCATTCCAATAATGTAAATATTTGTTTTCATAATATTTATTCTAGTAGTTTAAGTTATTTAAATATACTGTTTTTATTGATTTATAGGAAAGAAGTGAAAGACGGAGTCGAAAATTGTGAAACTTCCTTAGAACATGACATGTATTTAATTACTAACAGGTATTAAATTACATTTTCAACTATATATACTAATAATTTTTACTTAATATAGGTATTAAATAACTGCATAACTTCTTTTTTTTTAGTTTAATTGATGTTGATTGTTGTACTGACGATAGCAACTTCGATATATATCTAGTAACTCATATTGACAGTTCAAATGAATCTCCACCAAGTACAAGTAAAAGGTATAATAAAGTATTTCAAACTGTACAAACCCCTTACGTATTCAATTATTTTTACAAAGATCAATATTTCAGGTCTCTTGATTTTAGTGGTATAAAAAAGAAATATATGAGTTCAAGTAGAATTGGCGACTTAGACGAAGACGATTTTTTAACACCAAAACAAAGAAAAAGAAACCTTACAACTATCAAAAATGCTGTTACAAATTTAAGGAAAAAAAACAAACTTTTAACACAAAATAATTTAAGATTAAAAAAAAGAATAGAATCTTTAAATAATATTGTAAAAGAACTCAAAAACTAAAGTTTGATTTCTGAAAATGCGGCAATCAATTTAGAGGTTAGATACAAATATATATTATGTAATGTATATAAAAAATATAAAGGGTATAATATTTTATGGAGCATCTCATAGGCTTTTATTAATATATTAATTTTATGTTGTAATATTTGACTTTGTTATAACTCATTTTAAATTTTATATTGTTGATTGTCATTACTTAGTTAATGTATTGAGCTTTTGTGTTATTTTTGAAAAAAATAAAATAAAATGTAATTTTAATTGTGATGGATTCTGCTGAACCAATTTTGTGTTGTTAGCTTTAATATTAGAAGTAAATTAACCTCTAAGTGACCGTATTACAATCTTTAAACTAAGGTTAAACCAACAAATTTGGCGGGTAAATTCAGTGGGTTAGGCGTAACCGAGGTTTAAACTATGATTGTAAAACAAGCCCTAAGCAAACTTTAACATAAGAACATTGCCTGTGTTTGTACATTGGTTTATTATATTTAAATTTTTACGTGTGTATTGTATATTATAATTTAATATTGTTGATTGTTATTACTTAGTTAATGTATTGTTATAGCTCCTGTGTTATTTAATGTACAAAAGTATAAAAATGTGTTTTTTTTCAATTCTTTATTAGGAATAATAATATTTAAAAGAAGTACAATAATTAATAATATTTAGTCAATGGAAAATAGTATACTTATCTATGGTTCGTGTTTAGACGTGTAATATGACTGATCCTATCGGGTATTGTCTGGTGGCCGTTCCATCTGACCGTCCGACCGCCCGACCAAATCATTTACTGTGTAACACTGTCGGGCGGATTTAGACTAGTGGAATTTAAATTCATCTGGCCAAGTCATGCAGAGGTTGTGTCGTCTGTACACAACACCTGATTTGGTCAGACTATCTGTTGCCCTGACCAGATCATATTGTGTGTAGGGGGCTTTACACTTCAGTTGAGATATTGAAATACTAACATTAGGTGGTGGGGGTGAGTTGGAAACATACAATAGAATAAGGCTGATGTAAATCAGCCTCAGTGATATTCATCATCCTGAATAATCTAAATCTTCTAAAACTTCACATCGATACTATTATAATGGAAATATCTTTAATCGTGATCATTACTTACTCCACTAATTTCATAGATAAAGTAAACTTTATCAATTATCAATCAATAATCAATATCAAAATATATTCAAATATTGAATTATAACAATTTTGAATTAAGGGGGCTGCAACGCACCTCCAACTTATTTTTCATAAGTTTTAGACCAATAAGTGGTGGTAAATTACACATACTTCGGAATGTCCGATTAAATTTTTTATACATGTTTGAATTCATTGATAAAATATCTAGGCTTCTTAGGAAGTCGATTTTCAATTTTCAATTTAAAATGACCTTAAAATAAATAGAAATAGAAATCACATGAAATAATTGCATTACGTTTGTATTTATTTTGGGCACATCTGATTTTTAATAAAAAAAAGTGATTCCTAAGAAGCATAGTCTAGAAGTTTATAAATTCAACCATTTTTTCGAAATTACAATCGAATTTCGGTAAGTATGATTAATTTACACCGCTTTCAGTAGTTTTATAGTCATGCAAACAAGAATATATTTCATTTTTCGCAATGTCTTGACATGTGCGTGCGCGTGTGAGAGTTGCTTCGGGGGCGGTTGCCGGACTCGACGTGCAGCGATTCTCGGAAACGATTATGGATTACGCACATTAATGTCCATTTACTACTCACACACAGATACAGTATTAATTTATATGTAACATGATTTGCCTAAATAGTACTCCTTAAAATATGCTACGTTGCAGCCCCCCTTACATAATCTCCATAGAGTAATAATTATTAATTATTATTACAATTAATATTATAATTTATGATCACACCAGCACCTTACAAAATAATATTGTAGCACTTTTATTCCATGATAGACGATAGTACACAATACCTATAATATTACAATTTATAACATAATAGTCGGAATTGTTATATACACTATTCGGTAAATTCGTTTTTATATTATAGTTTATTAGTTTGTAATAAGATATTATACATAAGTGATATAACATTATAACTAATCAAAAGCCGCAGTAAAATATTGAATATGTTCCCGTTCAAAGGTATAATTTTGTCATTAATTGAAAATCCATTTTCCCATAGAAGTAAAATTCAAAGAAAAACAAATTTTGTTTGCTGGGTCGTCCCATAGATGTATTAGAAAACATTTGTAAATGATGTATTAGAAAACATTTTTATTTATAAAACTAAAAATAAAGTACCTAATAGTTTCCGGCTTTCAATATATCTTGGTACAATAATCATAACTGGCTGTGTAGTAGTTTTTATAAGCAGCGACTGTTTTGTTGGCCTTGTATTTTACTTGGTAAAGTTAAAAATGTTTGGATAACTGATGGCTATTATGATTTGAAAAATCTAGGTAGAAGTGTTAAAATGCATGAAACATCTAAAGATCATATTCATAACTTTATGGGATTAATTCGTTTGGAAAAGAACAAAAGTACTATTATTGCTGATGCGTTAAATGAAGGTGCTCGTTTGAACAAAACTATTTACAATGAAAATGTAAGAAAAAATAGATTAATTTTATTGCATTTAATAGAAGTAACACTACTCTTGGGGAAACAAGAGTTGGCATTTAGAGGCCATGATGAGAGATCTGCTTCCTCAAACCAGGGTAATTTCTGTGAAGTGTTTAATTTACTTATTAAACGGAATGATGAATTACTATTACATTACAATAAAATTAGTAATGTTTTCACTGGACAATTTAAATAATCCAAAATGAGATCATTCATTGTGTGTATGAATATGTACTAGATGTGATTAATAAAAAATTAGTGATGTTTCTATTTTTTCTGTTTTATCAGATGATACTACATATAATGTTGAAAAGACACAACGTGCAATAACTCTATGGTATATTAAAGAGAACCTGTGAATAAAAAAAAAGTTTTTTTGGCTTCCATGATGTATGTAGTAGTATAAATGCTAAATCTCTTTTTAGTTTAATAACAATAACCAGGGTTACGGTCATTATAGACCGGTGATACCTTGGTCCTAGCAATAAAATATTGAAGCCCCCTCCAACCGAAAAAACCCTGGCTACTGAACTGTCTATTGCCATTAACTAATTAATATCTGCCTCACCACTTACGAGACCCACGAGCAGCCATTGATGTATACTGCTTGAATAAATTGATAATTTACCAAGTAACCCGGATACTTATTTACATATACCACTTTAGCACCATAGTGCTCAATTCAGGTACGCTTTGGAAACCAATAAATCAAATACATTCCCTACTGGTATTCAGCACACATCCACATTAATATTATATTATACTATATTCTGTCTAGCTATCAATTATTATATTTTATTTATTATTATATTTTGTTTATATAAAAAAGACAAGTATTAAATACTTAAATGCCTGAGGCAAAAATACAAAATAGGTACCTAAAAATAAATTTTTGTTGAGTCATAAGGGTTTGTTATTTATTGGTTATTTTTTTGATTTTTATAGTGCAATGCTTACACTGTTACTTTCCATGCTTACATTCACTTTATTACCAATTGAAATTAATTGTTTACTTTAAAAATACATTTATGAGTTAAGTTAAAATGTTAATAAGGATTAAATATATTTATTTTTTATAATATAGGTACATAACAATAGGTTATATTATTATTGGTAAACGGACGATTCGCTCCCGCCGCGGCCGTTTCGTCCCCGTAAAAAAAACCAGCAAACGGCCGTTTCGTCACGGAGAGTTATTAGTCATAGGACCTTTGGCCCCCGGCATACTTTGATAATCTAAATACATTAATTTTTAATGAACAATTTAATCTTTAAATGACAATACTACAAAATATACAAATACTAATCAATATTCATACAATACAATTGCAAATAGTCACGATTTAAATAAATCACAATTGTATTAAGATAACACAAAATGTAGTAAAAATTTATAAATTAAAATTAAATACTATAATAATATTAAGATAAATTATATATTTATTTTTAGGTCAACTGACTTATGTTTTTTAAATAGTATAAAATGTAATTATCGTCATTATATTGAAATCCAGTACAATATTATGATTGCAATTTCTTTTCCTTAGAACTAACTATTTTCGGTACATTTATTATTTCATTTTGTTTTTGTACCAATGCAGTCGCTGCAGACGCATCACGCATTGCACATCTGTATTGAATACTCTCTGTATCAAATACTCTTAAAATAAAGTAGTTAAATAAATATATAATATTACATTGTTATAATGTTAAAGCAAAACCACGACGGCATGGTATTTTTATTTAACAAAAATAATGATAAGTATAGAAACAAATTAAGAATTAAAAGAATAAAAAAAAGTATTCAATAAAATAGTATTCAATACGGAAAAAAGTATTTGAATACTTTTACTCAAGTTCTTAACAACACTGTATATTAGACATTACAGAATTGTTCATTAAAAATGAATGTAGTAAATGTTAGTAAAATAATGAACTTTGAAGTACCTAATTAATAACCTGAGAACAACCGAATGTCCTAAACTAAACCTAATGAAAATATGCCGGGGACCAAACGTCCTATGGATAATAACTCTCCGGGACGAAATGTCCTATCTCAATAATTGCCGGAGACGAAAAGTCCGTGATTCATTATTATTGCATAGGATAATACAATAAATATATAAGACAAAGTTAGGTAGATTATAATATTATATGGTCATTAACAAAATAGTAAATACTGACAAGTTAAATATATTTAACGAGTTTTTGCGTTAGGAGTATTTTCACTAATATTTATTGCCAAGCATCTTTTCTTTTTCCTTTTAACTTGGAAGTTTGCTTCTGTTAAAGGACGACTGTTTAAGGACGACCAAGTATCGCCCCCCTGTCAATTGTCATCACTAGTTTACAGTATTTACTATGGCATAACTGCATGGGCATCATTTCAGTTTTTTTTTTCAGGGTGTGCAAGATTTTAGGCAAGCCAATTTCAACATTTCACCAGGCATTGAAAAAAATTTTGTAAATGTATTGTACATTTGTACGTGTACCTAATATCAATTTATAGTTTAGAATTTTACACGTCATTATATCAATAATTTTTACCTGCAAAAACCGGGTCGATTTTACAATCGCCCGGCGCACCGCGTTCCATTATACTGTCATGACTCATGATACACATTATAACAATACGATACATCGGTAACATATATAATATATTATCAACTCTATTATTCAATTTTATATTAAGTTATATTATTAAAAATACTTAAATACCCAGTAATATTATGTACAAATAACAAAGTACAAAGTACTATTTCTCACGGATGTACTATTTACATTAAAATAATCTTTAATCATAATAATATCATTACATTATACATATTGAAATTGTTAAATTTGTAATGTCAAGCAAACAATCTTATTAAACATTAAATTATATTCTTAGAAATATCACAATAAAGTAGGTAAATAACATATGAGCAAAGTAAAGTACTTCGATAACATATTTTTACATCAATATAATATGTACACTAAGATAATATTTAATTATAATATTGATTGTAAAATGATGTATAATACGATAGGGACGATTTGACCTCCAAAAAATAGTTTAAAACGCCCCTCCAAACTGATCATCTTTGCACAGTGTTCCCGTGTCCACTCGTACATACATCTTTATTTTTGCCCACTGAGGCTTAACATACTCCATAGGCCATACTTGGCCTATAAGGTCAAATCATCTCTACGTATAGTTTTTAATTTTTGTCAAATAAAAAGAAGAAAAACTTACTACAATCATATGATTCCTGTTTCCTCAATTTATTGAAAGTCTGAAGATCTTCATTTTCGGTGCATTGGAGTACGAGCAAAGGTTTTCAGGGTTAGCGACAGGTAAGAAATTAAATCATCAAATCATTTATTTCTCTCGACAAGTTAATTACTAGTTATAGGAATTAATACAGGATTCACGACCCCCTTAACGGTACTTCCTCCTACAGGAAAAGGTTACGATAACTTTAGGTGACATACCTCTCGAAATATGTTTAGCCATCATGAGTGATATAATTTTACAAACTAGCATAGATATTGCTTTCATTTTATTATTAAGCTAGACCGTATTTTAAGCATTATGTTCTATATTTGCATTTTAGGATCACTCCATATTATGTATTATACAATTTTACTTTATTAACTTCATTCGTTTAATTTATTTATGCTATCTGTATCTTAAAATTTTGCAACAACTATGTTTGAAGTGACTTTGACATTGTGTCATATAGGCAAACCGATTGACTCATTCTTATCTACCTACCTATTTGTATTATAATATAATGTAGGTAGTCAGTAGTCACTACTCACTAGACGGGCTCTTACTAGTTGCCTCCTGAAGTTAAAAAGGTCAATAATTATTACACGAATTGCCTCCAGACTATATACCTACGAGTTGCCTCCCGACGTACCTTAAATGACAAATGTTATCGTACACGAAGAAGGTCTAGTAGATACTAGTTGCCTCCTATTAGTCAGCTAATAAATATTTAAGTGGTTACCAACATTTTCAAACATCTTGACGTATCAAAATAAGTTTGTTATTTCAAAGTCGTAATTTATGACTTTTGATATATTTGATACGATTAAATCTATACGACTAAACATTATGATTATAATATACTTTTTTGTGTAATGGTAATATATAATGCAAACCAGACCTGAGCTAGACATATTATTAATAGTGACTTGAACGCTCGTACGGGATGGTACCGCTATTTCTTTTACACTACAGTCACTGTCTCACACACACGACACACGACACACTATAAATTATAATGATCTACGTACACATTTACAAGACCCGCATGCATGAAATTTAAAATTGCCTATTTTGAACTCCTTACAAACTGTCCATTTTCGATGGCCTTAATTTTATTTTAAAATAACGTCAGGCCACACCTATAGTTAGGACAGTTACTGACATTGTTAAAAATTTGCGGTTTGGAAAGTCCAATGCAACATATGCAAACAATTTATTGTAATTAAAAAATTAAAAAACTTTCAATTTTTATAGCTAAGGATTGAAAACATTATGTACATATACTCATACATACTGTAACCAAAAAATATAAAAATATACAAACACAGTTATTTTTTATAGACACTCTAAAATCAAATTTGGAAAAAATTACTTATTAAAACCAAGAATAGCAAGCACTCCGTCCCCCCAGTATATTATTATATTTTATACAAACAATGATATTTTTAAATGTATTTTATCGCCAAAAATGAATTTAACCTACTGTTGTACTAAATACTAATGCCTAAGAGTAAAATAAATTACTTTAACCACAATAATATCTTCAAATATACTTATTTTAGGCTGACAGACCATCTACGCTCAAAATCGTTTTTCGTAGGTATACACTATACAATAATTTTGTACCATTGAATTCAAATTTAATACACCCATTACTGTGACTCTCTAGACACATGATTGTGTATGATTGTGTTATTTGTTTTAATATGTAGCTAATATTAATAAAACGGATGTTTTAATAACAGTATATACTTTAACACTCAGAGTGAATACAAAATAAGTATATACTCGATACTTCTACATCGCAATTATAAGGGCATTATTAATCATTATTATACTAAGTATTTACCATTGGCAATTCAATTTAAAATTTATCAATAACTCCAAAAAAATGTGGGTAGGTAATGTCCCGGATACGGATTATAATATAATCAATTCTTAGATTTTTTTCTAAGACAAAAATAAATAGTATGAAATAAAATATATTTCTACGAAACCAATATACCTTACTTTTAAATAAATGGATTTTAAATTTTCAAATAATTTTGTTTGCATTATTTTTCGTTAAATGATATTCTATAAATAACGTTTTGCGATATTTTTTGTTTAATGATATATATTTTGTTATTCGTTATGCTTAGTTTTGCGGTATTTAATTATTTTTGATTATCACTTTCGGTTATAATTAAGTTTACAAATTTCAATCGTTATTTGTCAAGTATAAAGTTATTATAGCGTTTGCAAGCCCCTGTTTTTAACTGTTCTTATACAACTTTTATTGGAACCAGTCTAGTAGTTTTTCTAGATCTAGTAAGTATTATACAAATAATAGAATATATATAATTTAAAATAAACCAACTTCAATTTCTAGCTGTATAAAACGGTAAAAAGACGTTTCGTTCCCGTCTTTTAAAGATAGGACATATTTTGACCCCCGGGGTTATATGTTGTTATTTACTTATCCATAGGACGTTTGGTCCCCGGTATTTTAAATCACCACATTTAAATGGCTTTTTTTTAATTTAAATTTAACAATTATTTTTAAAAAACGTAGAATTTCAATATAATTTATAATATTAATACTTGGGGATGGCCACAAAATTCAATTTTGATTTAATAAATCAAAAAACATTCTAAAAAAAACTACTTCACAAATAGTCCGGTGTGTCGGCTACCAACAACTTGTAATACAATTCCTAATTTTGATTAGGTTTTGATTAGTTTTTCGATTCCGGCTCTAAGCTAAAAATTTGTATTTATAATTTGAATATTGATGTTTAATTTGTTCTCAGTTATTTCATTAATTGTCTTCATATTGTGTTAAATTAAAGATAATTTTAGTCTTTAAATACTGTAGTCTTACCCATTGGGGTTTTATATATATTTTATTTATATTACTATTATTATTAAGGGGCCTGCACGCGACCTGTTTTGTTGCTCAAAAACATGCCTTACAGGAAAAACTCTCACGCCTCGTAGATTGGTCCGATTTCCGTAATTTTTTTTTTGTTAGATAGAGGAAGACTTCTTACAGGGCGCATTGGACTTGGATTTTCAACATTATTTTTCTAAATCTTATGTTACAAGTTTGAATTTAATCAATTTTTACAACTTTTTAGTTTTTGTATTATTTTTTGTTTTTAGCGACGTAATCAAAAATCGAAGTCCAATGCGCCCTGTAAAAAATATTCATCTATCTAACAAAAAAAAATTACGGAAATCGGACCAATCTACGAGGTGTGAGAGTTTTTCCTGTAAACTGTGTTTTGACCGATATAATACACCCTATCAACCCCCCCTAAATAGGTATTGGGTAGTAGATTAGTGGAAAAGTCTTATAATTGAGGTGGCAACTAAAATATAAAATTTAATTTTCAAATTTTATAGAATTGCGGAAAATTTGAAAAATCGCGAGCAGGCCCCTTAAAACTAATAATTTTTTTCCAAATATTATTTTTTTGAAATTCCTTACATGTGAAATTACCAATGTTTTTTGAGTTGATCGGCAACTAAGACGACGGAGCAACGACGATTATATCAGAACAATGCCTAGATAAACATTATAATTATTGAATTTTTTTTAAAATATTTTTATACATACATATATATATATATATATATCACCGTATTTTTTTTTTAAAAATATAATTTTTTTGACGACTGTTGATTGACAGTTAATTTAACTGATAATTTATAATTTATAATACTAGATAAACTTTATAATCATTGAATTTTTTTTGTATAATATTTCATAAGATGATGGTTAATACTCAATTTAATTAAGAAACCATTATCATTATAATATATTATGATACTAAGTACATAATTATATTATAATCATTGAATTTTTTTAAAATTAATTATTTTAAACATTGTTATGTATATAAATATAATATAATACTCCGGACTTTTTAGGCTTAGGACATATCTACTGCTGACTTTTTATGCCTCGGAATTTTTTACCCGGACTTTTTTTCCTAGGACTTTTTTACTTCTGACTTTTTTTCCGCGATTCTCTTAAAAAAAAATTGAAATAATTATTACACACAAATTAAATATACATAATATACGTTATAATGATAATGATTTATTTAGCCCACGGACGTTTCGTCACCGTCTATAATTATTAAGATAGGGCATTGGGCTCCCGAGATTAAATGTTATCGTCGTTGTCGCAGAACAACTCAAACAAAATTGTTAAATTCACATGTTAGGAAATTCCTAAAAAAATATTTTCATAAAAGTTATTAGTTTTAATACTATTAAATAATAATAATATAATATTTATTAAATAAATAAATATATGTAAAACCCCAATGGGTAAGACTACAGTATTTAAAGACTAAAATTATAGTTAATTTAACACAATATGAAGACAATTAATGAAATAACTGAGAACAAATTAAACATCAATATTCAAATTATAAATACAAGTTTTTAGCTTAGGGCAGGCTTTAACCTAACCTTACATTTTAAATTACCTCAAATAAACGTCTGAAATTATTAGACTGGACAAAATAAAATTAAAATGGTAACTAATATTCAAGCCCCCTTATATTGAAAAATCTGTGTACGCCACTGCATTTACCTCATCTACCCGAGTTGCTATAATGTCAATCAATAATAAACAAAATTAAATGTTCGATTTCCATCGTAAATCTCAAAATCCTTTTGAGAGCACCTCTCCTTAGGCAACTTTTCCAATTTTTCTTTCTATAAAAATATCATTCGGACATTTACAAGAATATGAGTAAAATCGGCCCAGTCGTTCTCACAAGTGAAGTGGTTACCAAAGGACAGAATTTATTTTTTATTATAATATAGACTAGGTATATTGTTGTGTATTTTTTATACACCGTGTGGGTCGTGTGTGTATTCAAAACCGGGGCTGGCCAGATTTTTGGGTATAATATGTGAATTAGTTTATAACGTACCAATATTATCGTAGCGGAATGCACCACTTTGAGTACAATCCCCCACCACGGCACCACCACCTGTAGCGCTGAACGAAGTGTGTAGGGCGAGTGCGACTGCTGGTGGAGCGCACTCTCATCACCGCTCACGGCCTTGTCGGAGGCATATTACTATAGTTTTAAATTTACCATATTATTAAATCATAGTTAAAATAAATATAATTTTTGTTAGACCACGGTGTAGAGATCATATATTATCTTCTCTACATCGTGGGTCAGACGGTCGTGAGAGACGAGGTCCAATCACCAGCCAATCCAAGCCGGAGCCGATCTGTTGCGGTTTTCAAATCTTCGTGGTATGTTATATACTTTTTATAGTTTGTTATAAATTATTAGTATTATTAGTATTTCTGTTTCACATAATATTACCTATATTATTATTGTTGTTTCATTCGCTAATGTCGATCGCGTTTGCCAATCGTTGTCGTAAGTTAACTGCACTATGCAACACACGGGTGTTCAAAGGTTAAATATGTTTTTGTAATTTGTTGTAAAACTTCAACAATTTTTTGAATAGATTTTAACAAAATTCCATCTCACACCATTAATTCTTTTTCATTCGTATAAAATATATTATGTTTCTTCATTCTCCCGCGATATTCCATTTTTTTTTCGACAAACTAAAAGACAAAGTAAACTTGAAAATAATTTTAAAAATTTTATCGGGTGGTGTTGGGGACATGTTCGTCTAAAAAATGAAATTGAAACCTATTAAATATTTAATTCGTACTTTATTTATTTATATTAAAATATGTTCTTATAAAACGCTTATTATGTTATACTCGAGAAGTGCAGTCTTCGCTTTACCGATCATCCATGTAAATTATAATATTTTAGCTGTAGTCGACCGCGTGTTTTCGCTTGCGATGTGATATATATTAGACATATATTACACAAAATTTTATTTTATTTTTTAACACTGAAAATAAATAAATTTAAATTTGATTCAATTTTATTTGGATATTTTCAAAATAACCAATTTGTAAATCTAATTATAAGAAAAATTTCGATACTAAAAACATTAATCTAAGTCAAGTAGTTTATTTTTTAGAATTTTTTAAAATATCAATATTTTTATGATTTAACGAATTTGCAACTTAATAACTTTTTCCAAAATATTTTTTTTGGGAATTTGCTGACATTAGTATATTTCTTAAATTATATACTAACCATATAATTTTAACAATTTTTTTCACACGTGTAAGTGTAAGTAGCATCATTTTTTTTCCTTCAAGTCCATCTGTTACACCTTTGTATAGGCACTAATTTTTATGTGATATAATAGTTATATTCATTGATATTGTCGTACTGTCTATTGTTTATAGGATTAACCAGTCATTTTGTTCACACAAATTTAAGGAATTTTGATAGACTATTGAAATTAATGTCGTTTGGGTTTGGCCCTTGTCGTTAAGACCGGTGTCGTTAATGCTCGTTATAGAACATATAGATGTTAATGACCATGACTAAATACAATTAGCCATGATACCCACCGACAGTATTTAAAATTAAAATTGTTTAAATATTTTTATTTTGAATTGAATATTGTATTCTTCGGCTAATGGAAACGATAATACGTTAGTAATCCATTAGGAAGACGGATCGGAATGTTTTATGAAATAGCTTTTACCTTAGAAAACCTTTCAATGTTGTACACCTATAAGGATAATATCGGTACCCTCCCTGTATAATTCGTAGGTATTATAAAAAATACGAATGTGTAGATTGTGGGTCATAGATACTTCAGTGGACTGGCGGGCGACGGCGATTTAGTACTACAAGGGTAGATAATAAACTGTAATTTATTGTTATTTGAGGGGATATGTGGTGTTCGGACTGTCGCGCCATGGTGTCGCGGCGGATGGTACAACCGGTCCCGTTCGGAATAATAGGTATAATATTGTTGGCAGTGTCGTCTTTAATGTATTGTATTATATTTATTGTTATACAGTATACTATCTTTTCTTGGGTATATTTTTTTCGGTTTTATAACATTCCGGGAACAAGACCTTGGACATATGAGGGGTGACAATAAAAATCGTGTAGTATTGACAAAATTGAGTTATACAGTATGTAATTTACAATATGTAGACGACCACGAGAACCCGGAGTATACCCAAGCCCATAAAATTTATTGTAACGAATATCGAACACATCGTCTGCATAAGCAAATTTTGTAAAAATAGCAACCCACAGTGTTTAAGCTTTTAAAATCGGAATAAACTAATATTGGGAGATGGTAAAATGTGGCAAAATGAACCTTTTTCTAGTTTTATTCGATATTATGTATACCGTGTAACCAGTGTTGGGTAAGTTACTTTTAAAAAGTAATTAAGTTACTTTACTCGTTAATAAGTGATAAATGTAATTAAGTTACTTTCCTCGTTACTCAAATAAAATTGTTATGAAATTACTTTACTTTTCAAATAGAAAAGTAACTCATTACTTTCTCGTTAAAAAATAATTTTTTTAAATTTCTTGGCAATTATCCGGCAAATTGAACAAGCAAATTATTTATAAAACCTGCATAGTTATTAGGATCATATAAAATGTAGTCTTCTACACAAGCTATATTCATAGGAAACCTATTTACAGGAATCAAATTAAATAATAAATTAAATGAACTGTCCTCATGATTTAAGGTGCAATTAGACATTTGAAATGTCAAAACCATTGAAAACTGAATTGTGCCAAACAGTGCTTGAATTAGGAAAAATTAAGTAGAGGAGCTCAATCTAACGATTTAAAAACTGCGTTCCAAGGCCGCAATTATTTAACACAGACCATACTAAAAATAGTAGGGGTACGCAAAAAAAATAAAAATAGTAGGGGAGCTCTGTCCCCCTGCGCACCCCCCAATTCAAGCACTGGTGCCGATTAAAAATTAAATATATATTGGTACATATTATATTAGTAAACATAATAATACCCGCATTATACATATTTTTTTTTCAATTCGAAATAGGTAGGTAATAATTCGAAACTGTAACGCGTTATTTTGTAGAAATTACTTTTCAAAAGTAATTTCCATTATACTTTCGTTACATTACTACCCAACACTGACTGCGGCAAATAATAATTTAACAGTATACAATTTGCGACAATGCCGTTTAGATACATTATACCATTTATACCTAACATAAAATCAACTACTATTGAATCATGAGTTAAAATGTCCTTAAGCCCAAATCTAAGGGGTTTACAGATTTTCTTAAATGTTTATGTAATAATTTATGGTGCAAGGCACATCGCTAAATATGTTTTTAGTTCCCAAAGACTCAGAATTTAAATTTAATGTAATTTAAGATTAACCATTTAAATAATGGAGTAGAAGAAGCATTTTTAAAATTATTAGTGATACAGGGCACGGCCACGCTGAGGTATTATCGACGCCGAGTCCGAACGGCTTACCACCTAGTTTTTTACGTTACCTTCTAAACAGGTTTTTTCAAATAGACTGAGCGGTATTATTCTCTTATTTTCTTTATGTTAATTACAAATATTGCCAGAATCGTTATTTAATGTTGGGAACTTGGATTTACCACGAAATATAACATTGTTGTTGTGAATAAATATTTAAAACATTTACCCTAATAATATAATAAGTGATCACAATTTGGTAGGTAACTACTACGGTCTATAGTCTATAGCAGGGGTCTCCAAACTTTTTTATTCAAGGGCCACAAAAAAAATCAAATGCTCTTAGCGGGCCAAAAGTTTATTAACACATATAATTTTTAATTTTATGATAATATATTAGGTACCTACCTATATAAATAATATGTTTACTTTAAATTTTTGTATAAAATATTGTTTACTTTAAAATATATTTAAATAAAAATAAATAAGTATAAATATATAATATTATATAAATACATTTTTGAAATAATTTTTTTATCTATATTTATCTATGCGTCCTATGCGGGCCACGGGCCGGTAAAAACTTGTTCGAGGGCCGTATCCGGCCCGCGGGCCGTAGTTTGGAGACCCCTGGTCTATAGTATAGACTCTATACAGTCTATACGGGACTACCTACCAACAACACTGAACATTTCGGTCGGATGACCTTTAATTTGATTCTGGTTTTATTTTACTGCTCAGAGGATTTAATGTGACAAATATATTTTTAAAAAATTATTAAGAATTTGAATAAAACATTTTTTGTTTTTAATAGCAAACCCCCCCCCCCCCCTCACCATTTCGAGTGAAAATTATTAGTTAATTTTTTTTATACTTAACTGACTGATAACCAACTTGTTTTTATCTTAAAAATTAGAAAACAGAGGATCCTGGGTCTAAATAAAAATTTAGCCATTGCCTATATTCTTGGTTGGAGATGAATACACAATTGATGGAGGCTGGCATACTGGTCGTGTATCTTTCATTAGATAGATTTCCAACTATAGCTTCATTCCAACATATCAACCACCATCACTCAATGAGTAAAGGCATCATTCTCATAACCGAGTTGGGATCAACCAAGTACGGCGATCGGCCGTCGAAAACGTATGCGGAACTCAATATATTGTCACTTTCTTTGAAATACACATCTTATACAGTTTTTTTTTGTTTCAGTTTGTTTAGCCATAAAACCAACACTAGCCATCGCCAACAATCAACTTTGGAGATGAACACACAGTTCAGTTACGGTATAGCTAGAGACAACCGTTTTTGTTCTTGATTTATTGGTGCTTTCACATTTCTTGAAATACTCCTCTTATCCAGTCTTTTTATTTCGGTTCCTTGAGCCATAAAGCCCGTCACCGCCATGGATCAGTCACGGTATAATGGCACCCATCGTCTTCATTTTCTCAGCATTTTGATTTGCAGCCAAATTCTATACATCCCCCAATTCATCAGTTATGTTAATCGAGAAAAAGCGGCATTCTCGTAGTCTCCTTGAGCCCAATATTACTGAGGACGGTGGTCGGCTTCCAAAATCGTTTGTGGAACTCATGGAGGCAGCTTGTCGTTAGTGGACGGAAGTCGAGTACGTTTTCAGTGGTTGAAAATGCGGTTCAGCGACGGCTTATCGCGGGCAAACAATATGGAGTTTCGTCGACAGAACTGTTGAAATACCTGTAAATACTACCTAGGTATTGTATTTGTTTGATTTTTCTTGTTACAATTATCATTACCGTTGAACATCTTCTTTAGTAAATTACAATCATCTTTTACATGAACCATAAATCAATGGCGGATCCCGGGTTCATTTTTTTTTTTTTGGTTGAGGGGCTCCTAAAAAGATACTAGGTACTAAGCCATAAATACAATAATAATAATAATAAAATATTCAATTATCGTAAATGTTTTCATTCCAATAACATTCCCAATAATGGTTTCCAAAATAGATAATAATAGATTGTGTAATTAATTATAATGCATTATATTACACACTTTAAATTATTTCTGTAAGTAAAAATAGGAGTCTGTTGAAGACGTCTGGGGGGGGGGGGGGCGAGCCCCCCCTGGATCCACCACTGTCATAAATCATGTAGGTTCTTTAATAAAACGGTTAGTCTCATTTCCTTACACCATTAACACTAAAAATAATTTACTTATAGAGTACACTTATCGGCGTAAGATGTATAATTTGTAACAATGATACATCTTCACAATTTATTGGTTTGCTTCTCATAGTTGGAGAGATGTACCTCCCAACTTCTAAATCATTCAAATAGTCACTTCCACTACAGAAATTTTGGAAAAACTGTAATTACTAGTTTATATGTTATAACGCTAACGTTCATTTGGTTATTGAAAAATGATTCTGAGTGGGGACAGTATGTCAGTCTAGGTTTAAGACATATTATATACATATCTATGGTATTAAAAATATTGACCTATAATAAATTCCAAATTAATCATATTACAATATCCATTAGGTACTTATAACGAGTTGTACATAAGCAAAAAACCGTGATACTATCGTAGATATATAATAGTACACTTTAGAAGTTTCAAGTACCCACGAATAATATTATACAATCACAACAAAATAACTAAAATAGTTATTCTAGGTTTTTTAATATGTAATGTCGTCCAAATTTGAACTTAAAATGACTATAAAAATAAACTGCAGTGCTTGGTATTTTTTAGATTTTTTGGTAACAGAATTAACTACTTAACTGGAATCTTGTTTTAAATGTTCAATCCTTAGATATAAAAGTTGAACATTTTATAAATTTTTAACTACAAAATAATTATTGAATTTTAAACTTGATAAATTTTGCCAAAATTGATATTTAAATGCTTATAAAAAAAAATTCTGCGTATGTATTTTTATTATTTTTCAACTGCTATTGTAACAATATATCAGAAGCATTGTATTAAATGTTTACACTTTTTTACCCAACAGGCAAAACTTTATTGATATTCATAGAATAAATAATAAAAAAATTTAAAACTGACAATGCTCGTAAACAGCTTAAAAAGCTTTAAAATATTTTGAAAATTTTATCAAGTATAAGAACTGATAAAATAAACATTCAGTGAAATTTGCATGTATCTGGAATCATTCGTTTTTGAATTATATCAAAATAAAAAAATCGTTACATGAGAAATCGAGTGAATAACCAATTTTGTAAAAACATAAATTTTAAATGCTCATACAAATTTAATTTCACTTTCCGGTAGACATTATTTTTTGATAAAGGTAGACAATCTTATGAAATAATTTGTATTACATTTTCAAATCTTAGATTTTAAAAGAAAAATTTTTATGAATTTCTAACTAAAAATAGGTAAATTGCAAGATATTTCGTGTTTTTTCTGTATTTTGTCAATGTTTGAACTTTATAAATGCTTATGAAAAAAACTGTGACTAAGGATTTTTAATATTTTTAAAAGGTCATTGTAACAACATAATAGGAGCTTTGTATTAAATTTTCAAGCTTTTTTACCTAACAAATAAAGTTTTGTTGACATTCATACAAAAAACTAAAAAAGTTCGAAACTGAGTATATCCGTAAACAGCTCAAAACAAGTCAAAATTTTTTCATGTATAGAAAAGGCTAATATAAACATTCAGTCAAAATGTCATGTAGGTATTTATTATCATTTGTTTTAGAGTTACACCAAAAACCAAATCGATTTTGTCGAAAACCGATTTTGGGTAAAAATTTCCTTTTTTCCTTAATTGTCATGTTGTTTTTCCCGAAGCTTTAAAAACTAATGAGAACTTTAAAATTTGACCCCCGAATGCACCAACTAGATTCACTTTCCCATCGAACAAGATACTGTTGAAGAAAATCGAAGCAGTTTTACTGCCCTATACCATGATGACAGACACAAAACTAAAAAAATTAAAAATTAAAAATAAAAACTAAAAAAACACACATTGTAAAATCAATACATTATCATCGTTCCACTCAGAATCTAAAAGGTGGACTGTATAGTGTATATAATATCAAAAGTAAAGTTAATGTGCAGTACAATATAAATATTTCAAAATGTCAAATCAAAAATAAGTCGTCTACTGTAAATATTGAAAATTACATATTATTATAGGTACATAAAAATATATGGAATTTAAAAATTCGACAATTATATTTCCTATTTTTGATGCTGTTTAAATAAATTTAATAGTTAATTATCTTCATCAGTTTTGGATTTTTATCTCTTATTAAGTCTATTGCCACATTATCTATCCCCTCCCATTGTCTGTCTTTTTAACGTTATTTTATAGATTCTGAGCGGAGCGAAAGAATGTATTAGTTTTACAATGATGTTTTTTTTTCTGTCTGTCTGTCTGGATAGTAAGCATGATTTTTGAGATCAGCATCTTTTCTGATAGAAAAGTGTACCTAGTTGGTATGTTTGGAAGGTCAAAATTGAAAATTCTAAGTAGTTTTAGAAAGCGTCGAGAATAACTAACGACTAATTACGAAAAACCACGCTAAATAATAAATATGGGATTTTAATTTCTAACGCTTTGCTTATCACCAAAGCAACAAATAAAAAATTATAAAATTATAAGGACTGCATTAACCACTCAGAATCATTTTTCGTACCTATACGATGGTTAATCATTGTATTCAAATATAACACGTCCATTACACCTACTGTACAACAGAGCGGTACCCACTTGTCCACCTTTTTTATCATAATATTTGACTAAACTAAGGGGTAATTTAATTTTTGATTAAAAAAATTTCAGCGAGGTATTCGACTATTATATCAAAAACCGGTATTATACCTCGGTATATATTTCTACATATTTCGAAATAATCATGATCATTATGTAAAAAAACGAAAATAAATTATATAGCAAAACTATTTTATTTAATATTATAATTGTTATATTATTATCTATCCTATTTGGAATGTAAGAATACTAAGAATAATACAAATAATACTTAAACTTTTTAACATTTTTTAATAAAATTGGTCACGACTTCAGACTTGCTTATATTATACATTTATACTGAAACTGAATGCATGTAATATTGTATATAATACTATAATAGTACTAAGTGTAGGTAGGTACTAAGCAATCTAGAGTTTTACCTGACCGTACTAAGTGTCCGCGTTTTGCTATCTTAGTTTTAAGTTTTTAACCCGACCGTACAAGTTTCGCACTTGACCAAGAAGTCAGAACCACCCGCATTTTATAGGTACCTACGTGTTCAAATATGTTTCTACTGTGACACGGCTATATGGATGGTAGGTACTAAATGTGCAACGAAAATGCGCCAAGTATCCAGTTCAACCCAAAACACCGTTCAAACCGATTATTTTATGCATAACAAAAATAATATAACATATAAGCTAACCTATTTCAATTAGTCTTTAGAATCGTTAATTTGTCTACCTTAAGTTAAAACTAATCAAAATTAACATGTGAATATTGTTATAGGAGGACCCGCATTCATCATCATTAAACAGAGTACGAGTAGATGATAGAATTATGGTGGCCATTGATTGGTTTATCAAATCAATAAATCTAATTTATCAGCTTCGAAGACAGATCCTGAGCCCTGTGTCCGAAGTTAAATGAAGGATCGAAAGCGTTTACATACTCTGTAAGTAATTTTTTTGTACAGTATTGTTTGTATAATTAAATGATACTGATAACCGTTATATTAAAAAACCAGGTGCATGCGAAAGATGATTGTAAATTGCAAAAGAAGTGCCAAAGAAAAACAAGAACAAGCTAGTATTGGCAGGTAGTCCGACAGCTTTGTAGACGATACTCGATACTGTTATGCCCGTGAAATTCCGTTGTCAAACCACATGTTCAACCACTGGCAACGTACTCGACGTCCGTACGCAAACGGCGATCTGCATTCGCGAGTGTCACAAACGATTTCGGAGGCCGACCACCGTCCTCAGTAATATAGGGCTCAAGTATACTACGAGAATGCCGTTTTTTCTCGATTAACATTAGTGATGAATTGGGGGATGTATAGAATTTGGCTGCAAATCAAAGTGCTGAGAAAATGAAGACGATGGGTGCCACTATACCGTGACTGATCCATGGCGGTGACGGGCTTTACGGCTCAAAGAACCGAAATAAAAGGATTGGATAAGAGGAGTATTTCAAAGAAAGTGAATGATCCGGGGAATCATTAAATGCTTTCTCGGTTCTTTCACTTTCTTTATTATATCTATATTATAACATATACTTATGTTACCATATAATATATGATACACACCATGTCAAGTTCATAACAGTTCTAGGCCAACATCAACCTGTACACTAAGGAACTCTGGATGACTTTAAATCTCGTTAGTCTTTCGTTATGCTTTATTTAATATGGAATTAATATTGTGTAATAATATTTAATCAAAATGTTTAATAATAAAATATTATACCAACTGGAACTTATTATTTTAAATGCAAACTGAATCGTCTATACCACACCCTCTTAAAGAACTAATAAAACATTTGTATACACTGGATCTAAAGATGTATTGATAAAAAAATGTAAATAAGTATACAAAATATAAAGATATACAGGTAATTATATTATATAAATAGGCACATGTAATATTTTTTAAATTATTTATAAAACAATAAAGATAAATCACTTTTAACCTCAATTACCTACTTACCAAAGTAAAAGAACAAAAAAAAATGTATTTAAATTAATTTTACTTCTATTAAATAACAAATACAAATTAATAACAAAAAAAAAAATTAACACCCACTATTTAACTACTTGTATAATATAAGGGTTGTTAAAATGTTTAACCTTTACATAAATATAGAAGAAAAGTACCTATTTATTTTTAAAAGTACTTATAATTTTTTTTTATTTAAAGTTGAATGTAAATTGCTCAGATGGCACAGAATCTGATTTATTAGGTATGATAATATAATCTTTAGATGCTTTGGATGTTGTTCTGTTCATAGATACATTTTTATTAGTATTCATTTTTTTAAGCGACTCATTTTGTAAAGGTTGAAGCATAGCATTTCCTAAAAAGTTTATACAAAAGTCATTAATGAATAATGTTACAAGTATATTATTACCTAATTGTAATTTGAAAATAATAATGTCAATTAGTTGCTAACAAGAGTTAAAAAAATATAATTAAACCATGATTATGAAATATGAAGTAATAAGTAAGTACCTACCAAATTATTTCGTAACATTTATACTGTTTATTTCGTATTTAAAACTTTTAACATCGGTTAACTATTTTATTATTACAATGTGTGGTTTCCCATAATTAAAAAAAAAAATAGTTTGAAATAATAATAATAGTTTAAATTAAAATGAAATATTAAGATATAAAAATACTTTGCAAATAATTATACACAACTGACCAAATTGTTGTGGTGTTTCTAATCCTTGGAAATTTGATTCAGGAGTTACATCTAAGTCATCTGCTATTTTGTAAACATTTGTTTTTATTTATTTAAATAAACAATAAATAAAGTAATAACTTACTCTTAAAATAGTTTGAAAAATGCAATTGCAAATTATCTGAAGATTCACTATTATCATGAGTATTTTCATATGATTCAGGTAAATCGCAATCCTAAAAACAAAACCAGCTTTAGTTGTTAAAAAATTAATTAATTTACTTACTTACACTGAAACTACTATTTGCACTATTTTGAGATATCGAATCTGAGAAACAGTTCCAAATCTCTTCATCTATTAAAATGCAAAATTAAGAAATATATTATTCCACAATAATGTTATGAAATTTCACTTATTCAACTAATAGATAATTGATTTAAAAGATATTTTTAATTATCATTAGGAATTTATTTTTAAATTAAAATACAGTATGTAATTCATAAAAAAAAAAAAAAAAATGGAGATCAAATAATAAATCAATTATGTATAATAAATAATATTTAAATAGGCATTGCAATGTTGGCATAATATATACCAAAGCTAATTAGTTATAAGTTATAACTTATAAGTTACCTACTGCCTAATAATTAGAATCTTATAAGACATATTAATATTTAAAAAAAATGGACTAAGAGTAGGGAATATAAGACTTTATACAGACCAGATACAGGTTTTTGTGGTTCATTAGATACATTTACATGTAATTGTGATGAATCATTAAAGATGTTGATATTATCAGAATCAAGATTTTTTACATTTGACTGTTCTATAGATTTCAAAGAATTTAATTTCTGTGAATGGTCCTTATCAATGAGATTTGAGTCATAATTATAACTGTCCATTGATAAACTCAATGCTTTAACTTTTTCTTGATTAAAATTGTTATCCATATGAATATTCTAAGTGAAATAAAAAAATGTATTAAATATTTATTATAGTCACAATATTCAATGCATTAAGGATAAATTAAAATAAAAAATAGATTGAATTTACAATAGGTACCTACAATTTTTCATTAAAAGGTTTGAAATGTAATTTTTAAAAAACTATTTCCAAATATTTATATATAAAATGGAAAAATCCCAACATGTTTACCATTAAAAATGATTTTTTATAGCAACCAAAATGGTAGGAATTAATGACATCCCATTCGTCCAGGACATGTAATTTAAATTTTTCCAAAAGTTTGGGTTTCATAAACAACTGTTTAATTTATAAACACAATTTTTAAATGTTCTTATTACTTTATTATTGTCCCTATTCATATAAGTGGCATTTTTTTCTAAATACCTACCTGCCTTTCATAATACCATTAAATATATACACAGTATTTGTATTTATAATTTTCAATATTTGGTATTATAATTAATCTAAAATTAGCAGATAATTAGCTAATATAAGTTATTCTAGTTTATTATTTTTTGCTTAACTTTATAACAATATTCTTACTGATTACCTACACTTTAAATTAGTATTAGTATTAGTTCTTTAAATTAAAAAATACCTGATTTGTTTTCATTTTACTTGGTTGAATAATAGTTGAATTAATCTTATTTTTATCTTGTACTGGAGTATATGGTTTTTTAAATTTAAAATCTGACTGTACATCAATAGTTTTACGTTTATTAGTATGGGCATTTAGATCACCATCATTCATAGGTTTATCTATGTTATTCAAATGCATCTCTTTTGATTCCATTATATTATTTTTGGTACATTGAATGGTAGTCTCTTCCACATTTTGAATATTTTTTAACTGTGCAGAATTGTTATTTATATTTTTGTTTGTTTCTACTAAAAATGTATTTATGTTTTTGTAAGCAGCTTCATTTTCATCACTTGTTTCTAGTGTTATCTTATCTTCAGAAAATGAATCAAAAGTTACATTTTTTTTTGGTTTATTATTTGAAAATGAATTCTTGATATCAATATCATCTTTATCATAAGTAAAATCGGCATGATTATTATTACTGGAACAACTTAAATTAGGGTTTAGACGTTGGCCAAACGAACTAAGTTTTATATCAAACATTTTGGGTTCAAATTTACTAGAAGTATGTGACCAAAACGATACTTTATTAATTTTCTGAAAATCAATTGCAATAATATTAACATATTAATAATTATTAAGTTAAATATAATAAAAATTTGTTTATACATTTTTTTGGGTTTCAAGTAGTACATTTTTAATATGACATTTCTCCTCATATTCTGTATTCAGTTTCCTAAAATATTATAAAACCATTGAATAATAATTAATACCTGCCTATATTCTAGGTGTATATCTAAAATAATCATTATTTTATTACAAAATTCAATTAAAAAAAAAAAACTATTTACCTTAATAGAGTCTTGCAGATTTCTTCTCTTTTATTTAAAGACATCATTTCAATATAGATTTTGGCATATTGTATGATAATATTATTCCGTTTTTCATCTGCAATAATATAACATCATTGAGTATAACACATAGTTTTAAAATAATAGAATACAATTATCAGTACTTTCTACCTAGCTATATTTTGATTGAAATAAAATCTATCTATTTCTAGATGAACTAAATACTTAGCAGAAAATTGTTTTGAATATAAAAATGCAATGTAATTACCATTTTCTTTTGTAGTTATGTCAATCTTTTTAACTAAATTTTGTAGATATAGAAGCAACTCTTCATATTCTAATTTTGTGTTTTTTAGTTCAGAATCAGCCATTTTTAATAATTTAACTTCAGGTATATTATTTAGTCGTTCCTAAACAGTTAATTGAATATGTATTTTCTACTTTTAGAAACTTGAATCTACTATACATATATTTTAATCATCTTTTCTAAATTTATTTCTACCACATTCTATATAAGATTAAAATTTAAAACTAAATCAATTAGCTATTAAATTATATGTATACCTTATAGAATTTCCATAAATTAGATATTTTTATATTGTTTATTTATAGAGCATTCATTATTATTAGACATAGTAGGTAAACATGTTTAGCAAAATATGGTTATCATAAAAAAAAAACTAAAATTATATTACTTTTTTTATTAAATTTTTTTTTTGTTAAATTCAAGTTGAAGGAGTTGTAATTATACTTTGGTATTTTAAATAGTGGTTAGGACATTAATTATTATTGGTTAAATTAAACCATCTGTTTAAGTTTTTGACCAAATATTGTTAGTATTTGAACCCATAAGTCCAAAGTATCTCATTATTTTTTATACAAAATATAAAATATTAATAAAAATAAAATTGCTAACCTCTTCTTTTTGCCACAATTCCATTCTTATAAATAGCTGTAATTCATATTCACATTTTGATTTATTTACTGTGAATTTTTTCTTTTCATATTGAATTTCAAGATGAGCTAATGTTTCATTAAGAGCGATATTAATGTTGTCAATACTAAAAATTAAAAAATTAAATAAAATTACAAATATATACCTATTCTTAACTTGATTTAATTTTTATAATCAGTTTTTTGAAGTTCTATAATAAAAATATTTTTAATTAAATTTTAACACGTAGGATATCAAATTATATTTAAATATACACCTAATTTATTTATGTAATATTATGTTATGAAGTACCTCACTATATTTTCTCTAACTTCATTTATTCTTGATTTAGTATCATGCAATTGTTTTTCAATCCATTCATTTTCCACAGTGACTTGTTGAGTAGAATGTTCGATTTCTTTAATACTTTTTACTTTTACTAAAACATGTAATTTAGGTTAGGTGAAAACTATGTACAATTGATTGTATGTTAATAGAGTTTTCTAAGTAAAAGATTATAAATATATTGATATTCGATAGACACTTGATAATTTGATGTTGGAGGGACTAAAGTTTAACAACTTTGGATTATCAAGAACAGTGGCGCCCAAGATATATTTTTCAGGTGTAGCAAGAAAACATTTTACCCACCCACCCCCTCAAAACTCAAAATTATATTATTTAATACATTTTATCATATTTGTATTGATAATATTAGTAAATATTAAGGTATCAACCAATATAATCTGTGATTAATTATGAACATATTTCAAGTTTATTATTTTTTGTTATTATACCCATCCACCCCTTATTTTCAAGGTGTAGCGCTACACTTAGAAATAGGGTTGGGCGCCACTGATCAAGAATTAACATTGCTAAGAAGTAAGAAGATTCAATAAAATAGAGGGAAAAAACTGAATTATAGACTTGTTAAAAGTAAAGTAGGTACCTATTGTATGTATATTGTATATAATGTAAAATAATAATAATTATATATAACTTTTAAGTACAATACATTTTTCCTAAATACATATAGATTTTTTATGGGCAATTGGTATGGATTTATTTATATATGCATAGAATCCCGGCATCGTTTGCTTTTTTTAGTATACCTATCCATTTATACCTATCAGTATTTATTTCCAGATATATTTCAAAAGTTTGGTTTAAATTCAGTTCCGTATTAAACAAAATGTTTGGTACGGGTTCGGGTTGAGTTAATTTTAATGTTAAAATGTTAAAATTTAAAACTTTTACAAATAATATCTATTGTATTCTTATTGATATGTCAATACTTATTATTGGTTATTATTTTATCACATAAAAAAAAATAAAATACATTTTAACCTAAGAACTAAATTACTTTTTAAGAGAAAAATTAAATAAAATACTTACAACGACACTTTTCTTGAACTCTCCAAAGTTCAATACTACTTTCATAAAAACCTAAATTAAATTTACTCATGTCATTATTCACACTTGCATCATGTTCATCAACACCTGACATTATTTTATCTGAATAGGTAGACTGAATTTGAAAATAATAATAAGAGATTATATTAAGATATACAATGTGGAATATATAGTCATATAGAATATTATACTTAACTAGTTCACTAGAAAGTTCGAGTAGGTAGTTAATACTTACCTACCTACGATCTAATGGAAAATTTAAAACGTACCTAATATTTGTTTATTATTTCAGTAAATACCGACAGACAACTCCTTTCTACTTGGCAGTAATAATTGGCGTCTTGCTGTTAAAATGTCATATTACCATTAAACTAATACTAAAATGCTGTAGTACCTAATACCTAGTTTTAAATGTATTAATAATATATTAAAATATAAAAGAACAAAGAAATAGGAGTTTAAAATGGCGGGTTTCCACTACAAACAGCTGGACGTGTACACGAAAAATGTCCAACAACACGGTATCGGTGTTAACCGTGTGGTAACTCAAACCAAACCAACCAATCACAGATGGCTTTCCAGTTTCCCCTATATAGATACGTGTACGTGTATAAAAATACTTTTCTGTGATTGGTTGGTGTACACAGTAAGCTTTTGGTATACCAGAGTGTTTATACGTTCTTACCACAGTCTTGCCACAGTCACCTCACATGCACTCCTAACGGCCTTCGCCGCCGTACTCTGATGACCGACCCGTTCCGAGTCCAACGGTATGGCGACGAGAGTCTTAGAAACTCCTTCGGCGTCGTGGCTGGCATATCGGTCCGGACGCGACACGCGACGATGGTCTGGGTGATATCGACTCGAAGCGTCACCCCCACCCGGCATGCCCTGTAAAACTGTTACCTAACCAGTAAACGGAAGCGGCGGTCCGCCGTCTTGCGAGAGTTGGTTTTGCTCATTAAACAAATTTCAAAATTCTATGGTAGAATTATTGATTTTAACCGAAATTCCAAAATAACTGTAAGTAAAAAATGATAACATATTAATGTTATGGAATAGTATATTAATAGATTAAATAATTTGTAAACGTCGTTTAGGGAATTTTCAATGAATAAACAGGAAAATACTCGGATATTGATGAAGAGCTTATTGTACGAATCATTGAAAATTCCAAGTATGAAAAATATTTAGTTGACACTGAGAAAATACCCCAGTACCTACCTCTGCAGTTTTGGTCCACAACCATGGAATGTACTCATGGGGAAGTGATTTTAAATCAGCGAAAACTCAGTAAGTATAAACATTTAAAGTATTAGAAACACAAATTATTTATTATTTTTAATTAATTCTTACAGTGCTATGAATATTTGTTCAATATAACAACTTTCAAGAAGGTACTCAATGTTTAATCAAATTATACTCTCACATGTTAACTTTACCTTACTGGGAGAGCAATTGGGAGTGTTCCGTTTTATTGACCTATTAATTAATAAAATTATTTTCAAGCTAATATACAAAGGTCTTCTTATAAAAAGATTTATTATTTTTTTATTTACTATACATCATATAGTTTATGAGAATATTATCATTATTACAAAATTTTCAGTTATTTAAAACAAAAATAGTTGGCATGTATGTTTATGTTATATGAAGGAAAAGGAACATAATATATTTATATGTGCTTGCCAGCGGTTGTTTTTGAAGTTACTCATTTGGGCTGGCCAAAATAATTGCCTCATTCCCCTATTAAAAATTAGATTGACGCCACTGTGTTTGGGAAGGTAAAAAAAGTTATATTTCTGGTTTAAGGGCCTGTTTGATTCATATTTCCAGGGCCAAAAAAAATCATAAATCCGCCCCTGAATGTAATTTATGTTTCAGAATAATGATTCAAAAGATCACCCTCGTCGATACAATTTAGAGCGTAAAATAAAACTGTCAGCAAAATAAAAATTACGTGAAGAAAACTTCTGTTGTACGCTCAAGAAGAATAAATTTATTAAAGTAAGATTAGTTTATCTAATATTTACTTTAGGGTACAATGATAATTATATAGTTGATGGTTTACCGATTTAAATATTACAGTCAATAAATGACATAATAGGTACATATGTTATATCTTTATTCTTTTCAGGTTCAATATTGATTTCATCAATAGGTACTGCATATAAATTACATGGCTTTTTTTTAATACCGACATTAATAATGTTTAAAATAGATAACTCAATGTCCTCAATAGATCATGCAATATAGATTATATACCAATTGAGTTTTAGTAAATATTACAAAGTTTTTTTTATTGTATAAAAATATATTTATTCTTACTTATTTAGATGGACTTGTAGCAGTAATTAAGATACTGAGTATTCATTCTCATTCGATAACTACTGCTGAAGCTTTGAGTAGTTTAAAAGTGTCTGAAAGAACTAAAAAACAATTTGAGAGTTATTTCAATGATGGACTTGTGAGTATAACTAAATAAGTTATAAATAGTGAACCCATAATATGTTAGCAGCAAAGTTTATAAATAGGTCTTTGTAGCTCTATGTAAGACCTTTGCATTTTATAAATTTCGAGCCTGATTTGAAAGAAGTACCTATATAATATATTGTTTAATTAATAAATTACATTGGAATTATACTTAACCTAGGCATTATATAGAATAACCAATTTTTTTTAATTTTATAGTTTAAAATACTATACCTAGTAATTAGTACCACTCTTTGAGAGGAATGAAAAAATGTCAAGGAACTAATGCTCTGTTAATACGAGATAAAATCCATAGTGTTGTATTTAGAAACAACATAATATTATGAATTATAACAATAAAACAAATATTTAAGTTATTCAAATAAACAATCTTGTGTAAGATACTTATTAAATAAGCTATAAAGATACAAATACACTAATCTAGAAAGTGTATAACAATTTTTCAATTACTTTTATCATCTTTAAATACTAGTTGGTTTTCCAAATTAATTTTGAAATAACTAATTTAAAACTATAAAGACTTTATAGGACCATTTATGAGTGTCTTGAGTGAAAAACTATTATAAAAAAAAGGTATAATAATTTTCAAAAAAAGTGTGTGATGACTGATGACTTATGAACAATTTAATTGAATTTTGAAAAGCATTTAATTTTCAAATACAAATATGGCCAAGACAGTATTTAAAATACTTTACAAATACTTAAATTAAAATATTATTATTATTTTTTAGGTATAACTGATGCAATATTATTTCATGAAGGAAAATTAGAATTGGAAGGAGATGAAAGCATTATCGCCAATGCGTCATTAAACCCAAAATACAGGACTGTTCAATACTTACATAATTTATGGAGGACACTGAATTTAGGACCTAGGATAGGAGATGGTGTTTTGGAGGTAATATTATTAGTTATCATAACACCAATTAAAATGGCTATTTAAATAATTAATAGTACCTAATAAGTTACCTATTTTATTCTTTTTTAGAAACTTAGATCAAAAATGTCCTCGTATAATGAAAAAGGTATAAAAATATTAATAAATGAAGATCCTTTTTCAATAGTAATATGTACCCCATTGATGCAACGTGCACATAGCTTGCCTTACTCAGTGTTTGCAGACACTACAGCATCGTGTGATGCTCATAACCATGCTATTACATTTATGCTCACACCATGTGCAGTTGGAGCTATTCCATTGGCTGTAATTGTGACAAAAGGCCAATATTTCAATGATTATAAGGCTGGTTTTGAATTAGCTCAAAGATGTTTTGGTGATGATGGATTTGGTGGTCA
The DNA here is from genome assembly GCA_949089665.1 of Macrosiphum euphorbiae. Classification (NCBI taxonomy): domain Eukaryota; kingdom Metazoa; phylum Arthropoda; class Insecta; order Hemiptera; family Aphididae; genus Macrosiphum; species Macrosiphum euphorbiae. The sequence goes on from CARXXK010000005.1 coordinate 33,389,277, forward strand.
ACAGTTTCCTAAAATATTTATGACAGACGATAGCAAAGCTGAGAGACAAGCATTGAAAACTGTATGGCCAGATTCAAAACAATTATTGTGTCGTTTTCATGTTTGTCAGTCTATTTGGAGGTGGCTATGGAGCAATGAAAATAATATTGAAAAGTCAGATCGTCCGATTTTGTATTATTTCTTTAGTAAAATGTTGAATGCCCCAACTGCAGAAATAGCTGAAGTTGCTTATAATGAAGCAATTAATACTGCTAATATATATATTTCCAAATATTATAACTGGGTAAAGTATATTAGTTCATACTGGAAACGCAAACAAATTTGGTGTCTTGCATACAGAAATTTTGAAACACGAGGTCATCAAACTAACAACTTTAGTGAAGTTTGCGTTAGAATTTATAAGGACATCATATTATCTCGAAATAAAGCATATAATATTGTGTCATTAGTAGACTTTACATGTACTATAATGGAACAATATTACATTCGTCGAATTAGGAAATTTTCTAATGGTCGTTGTGATGCTTCACGTTTGTTTATGAATTCTATGAAAAAGTATTTATCAAAGGAAAATATTAAAGAGATAGATGATCATATGTTTAAAGTACCTAGTGAAACTGGTGATAGTATGTATGAAGTTTACACAGATTTAGGCTGTTGCACTTGTGAATATGGGCGTTTAGGCAAATTTTGCAAACACCAAGCAGCAATATATTTTTATTTTGATAAAGAGCTACCTAATGCACCACCTGTTACGGCACATTGCAGGCATGCAATGGCTGCTTTAGCATTTGGAAATAAAGTACAACCTTTATCATTCTATACTTCCTTAAATGAAATAACACAGATATCAGAAGAGAATAGTTCAATTGATACAAACACTGAACAAGAAGGTACTAAGACAAAAGACAACGAAAATAGTATAAATGAGTATAAAAAACATGAAGTAAACAGTGAAATAAGTGATAATGTTGTATCTACACATATACCTTTAGACGATAGTTCTGAATTGAATGGAGAAGAAGAATTTAAGAAGGTCATTAACTTGATGACAGAGAACCATTCTAAATATGGATCCTCAACAGCATCAACACAAATGTTTTTAAAAAAGTTAAAAAATGTAAAAACAAGAAATAAATTAAAATATAAATAAAGAAAAATTCATGGGAAACATTTTTAGCCACTTGTGGAAAACAAATTTCTTTTAGCCTTGGAGCTAAATCGAAAATACATGTTCAACCTACTTCAATTAGTCGGAGAAGACCAGAAGTAACAAGAGGATGCAAACGATTAGCTGTTGGTCGACCACCATCTGATGAAAAAATAAAAAAAAGAAAAAGAAACTTACAGCATAATATTGGAAAAAACCAACCAAATGCTAAATCACATTAGTTTATTGATAGGTAGTTGTTGCAATGTTGCATATTATATTAATACTTTAATAACTATGTCAAGTATATTTAATAATGTTAACTGTAACATAATATGGTTATGTACTTATGTGGTACATATTATGTTACTTCTATAATATCAATAATAAAATATAAGTAATAAAAGCAAACACAGTTTCATCAACTGCTTTTCTATCCTAAATTTACGTCAATAGGAACGACTAATAAATAGTTTATTTTAAATGAAACATTGATATTAATTTTTCACAAAGTTTATTCCTGCTATAAATGATATATCATTGTTTTTACTTTTTTCTGTTGTTATAGTGACAATATTTAAATGTGTTTGGTTATGTAATTTATTGCAATTATGTATTATTAACCTCTTCATGCATAGAGTATCATATGAAACAATGTACTAAAACATTTTTCTTAACCGTTCATAAATCACTAAACATTCTTTTAATTTTAAATAATTTAATTATTAATCATTTAGGTAGGTATACTGTGTTCTACAAAGCCGAGATCTATTCTTTAGTTAACATCATTATATTAATTATTATATTATTACTATTATATATTATTATGTATTAAATTAAAATTATAAATGGTGTCAATTATATATTATTCTTTACTGTAACAGTTGTGTACCTACCACATACTTAGAATTGGTACTAGTATAGTAATTATTTAAAAAATGTTATAAGGTATTAGGTACCTTTATATCTAGAATTTCAAAATAAGTGGTACCTATATCAGTGGCGTAAATTGGGTCCAATTTCTGGTGGTGCAGAGGCATATTCTTAACCTATAATTTCCAACACAAAAATAATCCAACTTTCTAAGTAAAATCCTTCCTAACAAAAAAAAACTTTATATTTATCCATACATTTTGTCAACATTTGAACTTCAAATGCTTATAAAAAAAAATTGTGGCTATGTATTTTTAATATTTTTCAACGCTATTGTAACAATATATCAGGATCCTTCCATTAAATTTTCACGCTTTTTACCCAACAAATAAAATTTTATTGATATTTATAGAAAAAAAAAAACTAAAAAAATTATAAAAATGACAATGTTCGGAAACAGCTCAAAGAGAGTTAAAATATTTTCAAAACTTTGTGGTGTATAGAAAATTAAAATATAAATATATACATTTTCATGTATTTACAGTTATTTGTTTGAATAACAACAAATTAACAAAATCGTTACATGAGAAATCTAGTGAATATCTAATCTTGTAAAAATATGATTTTCAAATGCTCATAAAAATTTAATTTGATTTACTTGTGGACATTTTTTTTTTGATAAAGGCGTATACAAACTTATGAATAATCTTATATTACATTTTAAAATCTTAAATTTAAAAAGAAACATTTTTATGATTTTTTCAACTCAAATTATATCGTTAATTTTCGTGATTTTTCTGTATTTTGTCAAGATTTGAACTTTAAATACATATAAACGATCGACGTGCAGCGATTCTCGGAAACGATATCGGATTACGCACACAAATGTTCATTTACTACTCACACACAGATGCAGTATTAATTTATATGTCACATGTATTGCCTAAATAGTACTCCTTAAATTATGCTACGATGCAGCCCCCTTTAATGATCAATATTTAATTATTATAATAGTGTATAATTCTATCATATTGACATATTATGTGATTATTGTTATTAATTTTTGAGTCAATACCCCCTTACCGTAAAACAGTGAGAATGGGTTCAAGTATATACTTAATAGGTAAAAATAAAAATAAATATAAATATTTATATTATGTCATTATTGCATATAGTAAAATATATAACATACTTACGCAAAATTCGGCGCATTCGAATTGCGTCCCTAAATGATATTTTGTCCAAGTTGGGTCCACGGGTTTTTCAGCGACTGAGAATAATGTTTGGTAATAAACTCATAGATAATCTCGATTGTCGATATCTTCTCTGTAAATAAGTACCACGTGTAATTTATTGTTGGAAATTAATTTTGTTCACGTTAGCATCAGCCACATTTCGTCATTCCATGTCAAATCATCATAGTTTTATATATTTGTATTTATATTTATTTAACTAAAATAATTAAAATGTTCAGTGAAAAAAATAAACTATTATATTCTATTAATATGGATACAAATTCGCTTTCCAAAAATGTTTAAATAATAATGTTCATTGGTGGTCGTGTTTAAAACGATTATGTAAGAGTTATTTTAAAATGAACAAAATGATGAAATAATTTTTAGTGCTTTAAATCACGAACTCGACAACGACGACGAAAACGTTTTAAATTGTCTAACTCGGTAACAAACTGAAACGGAAAGCTCTCGATGATCCATATGAAAAGCCATGCAACATTTTACATCGGGATAGTTGCGTGAAAGAGATGTAAGTACATTGACTACCACAGATGTAAACCGTATTAGGAAAAATATTCATTATGCTCGGTCGAGCATAAATCAAAAATTGCCTAAACATTTGGAAGAGTTGCATTTGGTGTTAACTAATTGTATGGGGTGAGATAAAAACTAACAAGGACGACATTTTTTTATTAACAAATAACGCCGAAAAAAATACTATATAGCATTTTGCATTTTTGACGACAAATTTAAAATTTTTAAGTGATTTTTTAAAGTATTTTTTTATTAACGCAGGCAAGACTATATAAATATATAAAGATGCGTTTTATAGTATATGTAATATTTATTATACTTGGATTATTTTTATAAAACATATAGGTACCTAGGTACCTATATCGATTGATAAATTGTAATTACTAAGTGTTCAGATCATCTAACCTCCCATATCTACCAAACCCATTTCCATAGACAAATCACATCCTTAATACAAAAACGTATACAACTCAAAATTAAGTACTCGTTCAAATTTTAATTCAGATTCTTACATAAAATTCACAAAAAAAAAATATCTGCTGAATAATTCAAAGTGAAAAAGAGGGGCTCCTATTTAATAAACAGAAATTTTGTATTGTCACAGGATCATCCTTAAGTGGTACAAGAAATTTCAAGTGTTAGAAATATGGTCTAAAAGTGTATTTAAAAATTCAAAAAATCATAATTTGAATATATATTTATAACTAAACCATAAAAATAGAGTGAGAAGTCATATAAAATCACCCTTTATATAATGTGTATAGTGTATTTGAGCTATTACGTTTGTATATTTTATATAAATAAGATTATAATAGATGTGCAATAACAATACCTTCGGTATCTATTTATCTATTCAATTTGAATTATTTATTATTGTATAGGTAAAAACTTGTTTTTTCAAAGTAAAATATTACAACTATTGTGTAGGCATTGCTCGAGCCAGCTGCAGAACAACGAATGGAATACGACTTCACACCTAATAACAACAACTAAACTTGTAAAATTCGCATTTTGTGTTTTTCGAGTTTACCGGCGTCCACAACAAATTCCGTGGTTGATGATCTTCTCGTTTCCATGATGCTGATGATGTTGCTGACACCACGGTTACTGGTTACTGCGTCTGTACTGTTGGCGGTTACCGACGGAGGGCGAGGACCGACGATTCGATGGCCGGTTAGTAATTACAGATTGGACAGGCCAAGGAAGCAGTTTTAAAAATGAATAATAAGACTAACTAATACCATACTTTAATTTAAATTTGTAACTTTATCAGACAACTTGTTTCGGCACAAATTTAAGATTTCGAGTAAAGCGAGAATGTATCAGCTATTGGTATAATATGAAGGGGGATCTTTAATTTATTATTTTAATTTATCTCTGTTAACAACATAATATTACGAATAAGTCCAGTGGCGTAGCCAGGGGGGTTTTGGGTGTTTAAACACCCCCCATTGACATTTCCCCCTACTCCTTGCATGTTTTATTGTAGTGGTAGTAGGTTATTTTAGATAAGTTATAAATTTGTCTTATGAAATTTTTTTGTCTTATCAAACGATGTTTGAATTTGCATATTTTTGCATATTGTAGGAAAAGTGTACATTTGAGCGATTTTTCGTATATTAATTGTGCATATATTGAATTTTTTTAACTTAAATGTAGGTACTTACATACAATTGTCGGGAAAAATCATATTTGGATAACATTAAAAAATATCTTTAAAAATATTATGTTTGGCTAGGAAAAATAGGAGCTAATTTTGAGATTTGGGGAAGCCGAAGCCTAAAATCATACTATTATAAAATTGAATAAGCTTAATATATACGTACCTATTATGTTTTATGAATTTTTCAAAAATAATATAAAAATGTAGCTGCATATATTTAAGTATATTTTGAAAATGTTGACTGCATATTTCGATAATTTTTAGTAACACAAGTCAAATTCCAAACCCAACATTTATTTGTATACGAAAACTGTAAAAACTTGGTTTTAATCTATACTTAAACACCCCCCATTTCATAATTCTGGCTACGCCACTGAATAAGTCAAAATGCATAAATATTCTATTTCGATTTTTTTTAACAGTAGTTATAAAGCCTAAAGGTATATGGTTGTTACTTTGGCGAGGGGGGAGAATAATTCAAAAATACAAAAACAACAATATATAAGATAGAACAAAAATGTTTACTCAAAAACATATTTCGACATAAACAATAGGTATTATATTGTTTTCATTCAAAAACGAAAAAACGTTAAACAAATGTTAGTATTATTATTAATCCAAACAAGGTATAATTTGAATAATATTCTTAATATTTTTGATTAAAGTACCTACAAAACGTTGAAATTCTTGATTTTTTTATTACCTAATAATGACTAAACAATATATACAACTTTTTTAAAGTGTTTATGAGGTTTGATTTTTGACGAAATTTGTCATAATCCCAAATATGTATATGGAATTTCATTAATTTGTATCAAAGTGATGCACATCTTAGGGTATATCAGGCGTCAATAATGGGATTTTAAAAAATATGCTATGCATGCAAAACCCTACCTACGTATAAAGTTTCTGTTTAGACGTTTAAAGATTACGCGATATTTAAACGTAGAGAAACGAAAATAGTTATTTTGTATTCGTATAAAAATAATATTTGTAGGGAGTTTTTCTTATATTTTAAATTTTACAACATACAATTAATTTAGGATTATTAATACAGGATTAGTTTTATGTTATTTTCTATATTTAAACGAACGGTAATTCAGCATTAAAATCAAAAGGTAAAACAATATTTATATAATATAGTACCTATACAATAAACTATTTACTTTTATTTTGATTAAAAATATTTTAATTATTAAAACCTATCGCATTCCTAATTATAGTAAAAAAATTACTAAATTAACTATATAAAATATAAATTTATTATAAAATAAACTTAGTAATAAAGTTGACAAACCGTCGTCACTGAGAATCATTTTTTGTTTATAGGGATTTATTTTTAAAGTATATTGAATCAAATGTAACAGTTTAACACATTAATTACAGTGACTGACCTACTCAGTACTAGATATACAATATATATAATATATACCATTGCGTTATCTTTGTGAAGTCAGTATTTTGTAGTCTAATTTTTTTACTCAGATTTTTATGGGGTGTTTGCTAAATAATTTTTATTGTTACAAAATTTATTACGCAGTTATGAAATTAGTATACCGATAACAATATGTTTTATTCAGGTTAAGTTTCAAATTCATAGCCTTTTAAGTTTGTTGTTTTACGATAATGGAACCTCTGAGTTTACAGCAAACAAATAATTTTCCACAATAGAAATAATATGGCTTATCGATAAAATGTAGTACCTATAAATTTACGTCCTACAGGATTCGAAAACTGTACCTAATATATATTAATATACAACAATTACAAAGTTTTTTGGCCTACATATTATTCTTATTGGCAAATTATGTAAAGTTCCTTGAAGATATCACCATTGACCCTTAAAATATGTATTTTGTAAGACACATTTAATACTTATAATATTTGTTCTTTCATGTTATGATATGAAAATACAAAATGTCTATATATTTAGACTATGCTATTCTAAATTATAGTAATATAGATATTATATAAGTAGGTCCATAATTATTAATAATTAATAACTTTTCAGCTTAACTCATTGAATCAAGATGATGACTCCATGTTATTGATGATCAACATGAGGTGTATAATTCTTTTACTAAATTAGTATCAACACAAATTAAATTAAATTAAAATACAATTAGAGAAATAAATTGTAGAAATATTGCAGTTATAATCTACTAACAATTTTCTGGTGGAAGGGGATATTCTTCCAGAACAAGAATTTAAAGGGTTCGGCGCAACTGTTTAGGACAAAATTTTGAGTCAGGTATAATCAGTTTTTTTCATTTTTTTCCTGTGCATATATAAAAGTCCCACTGCACAGTATTACTATTAAATAAATACATTTTCGATGAACCAATAATTAAATCAATCTGAAATAAAAGTTATTCTAACAACTTTTATTGAAATAAATTGTATAATTAATAACAATAACACTTGTCAGGTTCAGTCTATATTCATCCGGAGTCATATTATTGTAATTACTAATTTATAGTATAGAGATTCACTGATACCAAAAGCACTATAGTGGTCAGGTATCCCCAGTAATGTATGACACTCACTTTTGTGGTTACTTATATAAGAATTACCATTAGGTATAAATGTAGATAATATCTACCTATAATAACAGAAAATATATTTTATTACCTTATTCGGTATATTGTTACTTTAAAGGACAATTATTCTACATGAAATTATTTTGAACTTGATTATTTATAAAATTACCATCATAGTATATTAAACAAAGGAATTTTTGCCGAAGAGGTCAAATGTGGCTATTTTATTTACCATTATTCATCGAACTTAAACCTAAAATCATTTTTTTTAGCACCTACCTAATGTAACCATTTTCCCACGTTATTATTTGTTTCAGCTATATTTAACATGTAACTGTAAATATTGTGTTTATTATACAATAGAAAATAAAAAAATGTTGGTTTATATATTATCCTTTATTCATGTTGAAATACCTCCGATTGGAGGCCTCTTCCTTCAGTCTCTTCTGTCTGTTTTTGTTCTATTATCACTTAAGCTTATTTAATTATTCTAATTGTAACAGATACCTAGCTAATAAAGAATTTTGTTAAAAAAAAAAAAAATATATATTATCCTTATTGGAAAATTATGTAGAGTTCCTTGAAGATATCATTGTTGCCAACAAGAATATATTGTGTTTAATAAGACACATTTAATATATAGGTACATATTTTATTCTTCCACGTTTTGATGTGAAAATGCAAAATGTTTATTTATTTAGCTATATCTATATACCTATTAAACCTTAGGTACCGTATTATTAATAATTAATAATGGTTCAGTGTAACTTACTGCATGATGATGATGAAAATTTATTATTATTATTCCAACAACAATTTGAGGTACCTATGTAATATATTTATTTTACTAAATTAGTATTTTTGTACTACTTAATCAGCTTTCTGTGGATATACAAACTTCTGTTTTTCTTAGAGAACACAACTTTTCAACTAGGGTGAAACATTATTCTGAGAAATTTGACGTAGGTATTAGCATCAAAATTCATACGAGTAATTCTTGAGATATTTAACTTTGTGCTCTATATACAATTTCAAATTCAGTTTCTTTTTGGTTTTTAAAAAATGATAATTTTGTTTCCTAATTTGGTTTTATACTTATATAAATCTGGTTTAGTTTATATTCTTTAAAATTATAATGAAATATTGGTATAATTAATTGGCGTTAATTTATGGCGGGTTAATACCAGTTTTCAACCAGATATCTTAAAATTTGCTTAAACCAAATAAGTAAAAAGGTGCTCTGCTGTACAGTAAGTTACAAGTAGGTCACTGTTTAAAGAATGGTATTAAATTTGAATTCAATGATATAATATCATTGTATAAGAAGAACGATTCTGAGTGAAAACAGTCAGTCAGCCTATGATATTACTTAGTATATTTGATGATATTATTGTGAATAAAGTAATTTTACCTAACCTAACCTAACCTTTATATATTTACCTATTTGCGTGGACCCTTGTTTTAAATTTTCAATCCTTAGCTGTAAAAGTTGAAAAATTTACAAATTTTTAACTACAAAATAATTATTAAATTTAAAAATAATACATTTTGTCATAATTCGAACTTTAAATGCTTATAAGAAAAAAATTGTGCCCATGTGCCTTGTGTTTTTAATATTTTTAAACTGCTATTGTATTAATATATCAGGAGCTTTGCATTAAATTTTCACGATTTTTTACACCACAAATAAAATTTTATTGATATTTATAGAAAAAAAAAACAAAAAAAATTGGAAACTGAAAATGTCCGTAAACAGCTCAAAAAAAGTCAAAATATTTTCAAAACTGTATGGTGTATAGGAAATGCTAATATAATCAATCAGTGAAATTTTCAAGTATCTATAGTCAGTCGTTTTTTGATAACATTCGTTACATGAGAAATCGAGTGAATATCAAATGTAAAAATATGAATTTTGTTTCTCTCATAAAAATTTAATTTGAGTTTCATGTAGAAATTTTTTTTTGATAAAGATAGACAAACTTATAGGGAATTTTGTATTACATTTTAAAATCTTAGATTTAAAAAGAAAATTTTTTATGAATTTCTAACTCGAAATAATTTGCAAATTTTCGTAATTTTTACGTAGGTATTTTGTCAATATTTGAACTTTAAATGCTTATCAAAAAAATTGTGACTATAGATTTTAATTTTTTGCATCTTCCGTTGAAACAATATACTAGGAGCCTTCTATGAAATTTTCAAATTTTTTTAACCAACAAATAAAATTTTATTTATATTTATAGAAAAAAAAAACGAAAAAATATGGAAACTGAAAATGTCCGTAAACAGCTCAAAATAAGTCAAAATATTTAAAAAAAAATGTTATCATGTATAAAACATGCTAATATAAACATTCAGTCAAAATGTCATGTACCTAAGGTCATTTGTTGAAGAGCTGCACCAAAAACCAAAATCGATTTTTTCAAAAACAGATTTTGAGTTCAAAGTCCCGTTTTTCCTTAATTTTTCTTTTGTTTTTCACGGTGCTTTTGAAAATTTTCACTTTTGACCCCCAAAGTACCAACTAGATTCACTTTTCTATCAGAAAAGCTACTGTTGAAGACAATCCAAGCACTTTTACTGTCCTAAAAGGTGATGAAGGTAAAAGTAATTTCTAATCTTGTCTTAGCCGCCCGGGATCTATGTGTTAGTAGTAAATGATTATTAGTGAGAGTGAAATTAAATGCGAGTATCCTCTCTCGTACTGGCATGCACATGTCAATGTCTTGAGAACCATATAAATTTCACTACACGAATTTTACAAAAATACCTATACATTTGTGTTGACAAGATTAAAGTTTGTTAACGTTGTCGGATTTTGATTGTGAAATAATATTTGAATTCAGCAGCAAAATGTCTGTAGATCGTACGAAACATTTTCCATTTTTAATATTAATTTTAATTTTAATTTTAATTATGATTCGAAAAAGTTCATATTTTCAAGCTTTCAAGTTCACAGTTCACACCAATATAAAATTTAGTTCTTACAAAGTGCTTAGTAAGATCTAAAGATAATTTTTTGGTGAATTCAAATTTTTTTTCAGAATCAAAATCCTACAACTTAAACTAACTTTAATTTTGTCAATACTTTAGGTCTTTTCAGCTAAAATTGACGGCAGTAGCGAGGCCCGTTAATGATATAATTGTGAATAAAGTAATTTATATACTATAACCTATTTACTTGGAACCTTGATTTAAATGTTCAATTTTTAGCTATAAGAGTTGAACATTTTATACATTTTTAATTAGGTACTAAATAATTTATAAATATCGCAATTAGATTGACCGATTTGCTGAAACTTCGGAGTACGGGTATGGGTGATAGCTATAATAATACGATGTGTATATTATAATATTTTATAAGCTATAATAATAACATAACATCACATACCTAGTATACATAATATAATAATAAGGCTAGTGTAGAACTTAAACTACATATTGTGTATAATATGTGTATAGGTTAAAATTGTTTTCGATCACAAAGTTTATCGAAGTTTAACATTGGAAAATGCTGAATAGGCATGTTTCAATCTTCAATGACATACGTGTAGTAAACATGTACAGCGTGATTTTTTAAGCATACTAATCTTCATTTTTCTCTTTAATATACTTAATTTATTCGAGTTATAAATTTTAGAATTTTTAAGTACTTATATCAAATTAAAAACCATATTTTTAAATTAACGATATTTTTCGTACTACTTAAGGAGTGTCCTGTGCCGTTAAGAACTACCTTTTTTCTACTGCAAATTATTTAGCAGATGATTTATTTGAAAATGTTGATGAATTTAAATTAAAGTTTCTCAGTTATTAAAAATTTAAATGTTTTTAGGTACTCAGGATAATAATCTTTAAAAATATGTTCTATAGTTATATGTAATATTAATAATATTATGTACTAATAAACATTTATATTGATAGATAAATTATAATTACTAAAATGTTCAGATCATCTAATCTCCCATATCTACTAAACCCATTGCAATAGACATATTATCCTTAGTAGGTACACAACTGTATAATACAACTTAACTACTAGTTCAAATTTTATTTCAGGTACGTCAAAATTCTCAAAAAAAAATATCTGCTAAATAATTAAAAGTGAAAAAGAGGGGTTTCTGTTTGATAATCAGAAATTTGTATTGGAACAGGATCATCCTTAAGTGTTACAAGAAATTTCAAGTATTCACAAATATTGTCTTCAAGTGTGTTTAAAAATTCTAAAAATCAGAATTTGAATATATTTATAACTTAACCATAAATATAGTGAGCAGTCATAAAATGTCGCCCTGTATAATACTATGTATATTTGAGCTATTACGTTTGTATATTGTAATAAATAAGATTATAATAGGTGTGCAATAACAATACCTCCGGTATCTATTTATCAATTCAATTTTAATTAGTTATTACTGTATAAGAAGTTGTTTTTTTAAAATAAAATATTACAACTATTGCGTAGGCATTGCACGAGCAAGCGCAGGATAACGAATGAACCCGCACGGAAAACGACTGCACACTACCTAATAACAACTAATTTTGTAAAATTCTGTGTATTTTGTGTTTTTCGTTGTTACTTCTTGGAGTTTACCGACGTCTGCAACAAATTCCGTGGTCGATGATCTTCTCGTTTTCACGAAGCTGATGATGTTGCTGACACCACGGTTACTGGTTACTGCGTCCGTGCTGTTGGCGGTTACCGACGGAGGGCCAGGACGGATTCGAGTGGTTAGTAATTACAGGTTGGACAGGCCACGAGGAGCAGTTTTAAAAATGTATAATAAGACTAACTCTTTAACCTAATTTTAATTTTAACTTTAAAATTTAAAATTAAAATTTATAACCTTATCAGACAACTTGTTTACGGCACAATTTTAGATTCCGAGTAAAGCAAGAATGTATCAGCTATTGGTTTTACAATATGAATTATAATATGAAGGGGTTTTTTTAATTTATTATTTTAATTTATCTCTATTATCAACATATTATTATGGAGCAGTCAAAATTCATAAATCTTCTATTTCGATTTTTTAACATAAGTTAAAGGTATCTAGTTGTTATTTTGTGTATATTCTTTTTTGTGTCTGTCATCAAGTTTTAGGACAGGAAAAGTGCTTGGATTTTCTTCAACAGTATCTTTTTTGATAGGAAAGTAAATCTAGTTGGTACTTTGGGGGTCAAAAGTGAAAATTTCCCAGTAGTTTTCAAAAGCGGCGTGAAAAACAAAATAAAAATTTAGGAAAAACGGGAATTTTTACACTAAAATCTGTTTTCGAAAAGATCGATTTTGGTTTTTGGTGCAACTCTTAAACAAATGACCGTAGGTACATGAAATTTTGACTGAATGTTTATATTAGCATTTTCTATACACGATAACATTTTCAAAATGTTTTGATTTATTTTGAACTGTTTAGGCACATTTTCATTTTCCATTTTTTTTAGTTTTTTTTCTAAAATATCAATAAAATTGTATTTGTTGGTTAAAAAAGCTTGAAAATTTAATACAAGGCTCCTACTATATTGTTACAATGGCATTTGACAAATATTAAAAATCCTTCGTCACAGTTTTTTTTTATAAGCATTTAAAGTTCAAAATTGACAAAATTTGGAAAAATCACGAAAATTAGCAAATTATTTTGAGTTAAGAATTCGTAATAATTTTTCTTTTTAAATTTAAGATTTTAAAATGTAATACAAGATTCTTTATAAGATTATTTACCTTTAACAAAAAAAAAAAATGTCTATATGAAAGTCAAATTAAATTTTTATGAGCGTTTGAAACTCAAATTTTTACAACATTGGATATTCACTCAATTTCTCATGTAGCGATTTCCTTATTTTGTTGTAATTCAAAAACGAATAACTGTAGATACATGAAAATTGCACAGAATGTTTATATTAGCATTCCTTACACACCATACCATTTTGAAAATATTTTGACTCTTTTTGAGCTGTTTACGGACAATGTCAGTTTTCAATTTGTTTGGTTTTTTTTTCTATAAATATCAATTAAGTTTTATCTGTTGGGCCAAAAAGTGTAAAATCTAACCTGATATATTTTTACATTATCAGTTGAAAAATATGAAAAATACATAGGCACAATTTTTTTTATAAGCATTTAAAGATCGAATTTTGACAAAATTTATCAAATTTATCAAATCTAGAATTGAAAATTTAAAACAAGATTCCATTTAAGTAGTTAATTCTGTTACCAAAAAATCTAAAAAATTCAGAATCACAGTTTATTTTTATAGTTCATATTTGGACGAAATTACATAATAAAAAACCTAGAATAACTATTTTCGTTATTTTGTTGTGAGTGTATAATATTATTCGTGTGTACTTGAAACTTCTAAAGTACACTATTATATATCTATGATAGTATCAGGGTTTGTTGTTGATGTATAACGCATTATAAGTGCCTAATGGATATTGTGATATGATTAATTTGGAATTTATTATAGGTCAATATTTTTTAAAGTACCATAGACATGTATATAATATGTCTTAAACCTAGACTGATGTATCGTCTCCGCTCAGAATCGTTTTTCTTATACAATGATATTATATCGTTGAATTCAAATTTAATACAATCCATTATACAGTGACCCACTTGTAACCTACTGTACAGCAGAACACCTTTTTAAACACTTAATTAAAACAATTTTCTACAATCACGAATTATAATATAAATATACAAAATAATTATTTATGCACTATATTTTAGTATAAAGATAATTATAATAATGAATGATTTTTTAAGGAAAATCCCTACGGGTCTGGAAGAGGAAATAAAGAGACCCAGATTACCGTTAAGAACGAACGTCAACCGTCTGGCACTTATTATGATGTAACTCATGTAAGTATATTAAATTCTCATTATATTCACACAAGCGTTTCAGTTATAATAATGGTTTTTGCGTAGTTATAACCTGCATTTTATTACCTACCTATTATACATACAGTACATTTTAAGAGAATTGCAAAGATATGTACCATTTTCAATACACAAAATTACTCATTACAATACCATTGTTTACTAATACATTTGTTTGTTTTCGACCAATTAGTAATTTAATAAATTACTTTAAACTGAAATACAAGTTGAGAAATAAAAAGAACAATTATTATCTACCAACCATTTTCAGAGAGAACAAATTCATCCTCCAGACGACAGAAGATATACATACCACGACTCTTCAGATCGTGACTCAATTTATCAGGTATCATCAGTTATGTGTAACGCAGCTAATTTAGTGGTTACAACTTACAGGTTACACAATGAGACGGTGTTTACAAGTCCAGGTTGCCGCAAAAGGGTGGACTTGGGATACATAATACAAATCTATAAAGCCCCAAAAATCTGTATTATGACTAGCTATTATAATTTTTTAATTTGATTTGCAATTCGCCCTAACAAAAAGGAAGCATATTTAATTCTCATTATATTAACTCAGTTTGAATATATTTAAAAAAACGTTTCAGTATCGGTTCTTGCTAGGTTATAACCTTAATTGTATTACCTACCTAATATACATACAGTCATTTTAAGGAAAATATTCCAATGATGATTTCAAATTTCAATACACAAATTTACTCAATAAACAACTATTGGGTACTAAAATTAAATTTAGTTTCTACAATTAAATAATTAAATCATTAAAAAATGTATACTGACATTGCAATTAAGGTATAGCTTTCATATTGTTACAACATTTATTACGCAGTTATGAAAGTAGTATGCCGATAACGATATGTTATATTCAGGTTAAGTTTCAAAGTCATAGCCTTTTAAATTTGTTGTTTTACAATAATGGAACCATTGAGTTTACAGTAAACAAATTATTTTTCACAAAAGAAACAATATGGCTTGTCGATAAAATGTAGGGCTGATAAATTTGTGTCCTTCAGGGTATGGAAACTCTACCTAATATATATTAGCCTGTACAACTGTTAATATTATGATTATTATACAATAATTACAAATTGTTTTGGTCTACATATAATTATTCTTATTGGCAAATTATGTAAAGCTCCTTGAAAATATCAACGTTGCCAACCAAAATATGTATTTTGTAAGACACATTTAATACTTCTATGTTTTGTTCCTCCGTGTTATGATATTCTGCAAATACAAAATGTTTGTACCTATACGTAGACAATGATATTCTAAATTATAGTAGTATAGATATTATATTGGTATGTCCATAATTATCAATAATTAATAACTTTTCAGGGTAACACACGGACTCTAAATGAGGACTACTTATTATTCCCTCGTTTCCCTCAAAAACAATATGAGGTATATATTTATTTTACTAAATTACTATTTTTTGAACTAAATAAATTTATTTTTGACAAGATATCAACGTTGTTAACTAGATTACATTGTATTTTATAAGACATATTTAATACATATAGGTACTTAGATATTTTGTTCTTCCACGTTATGGAGTGAAAATGTAAAATGTTTATTTATTTATCTATATCTGTATATTGAACCTTAGATACCTAATATAGGTACCGTATTATTAATAATTAATAATTTTCAGGATAACTCCAGGCATGACGATAATGACAAGGTATCATTAGCTCTTCAACAATCTGAGGTAAATATACATTTTACTCATAATATTTATTCAATTAGTATAAATAAAAACCGACGTCGCAGTGTTGCTTTTCGGGATTTCAAGTGTTTTAGACTTTCACTTACACAAAAATACATATTAAGTATTAACAAATTGCAAGATTTATAATTGAATATGAACAATATTCAATAATTAAATTAAACTAAATCTATAATTACTTTTGCACAGTCCCATTCACAGAAGCCATCGCTCGATCAGATGTTCAAAATCATTGAATCGATAGCCAGTGAAATATTAGCTAGCCAGGATAAGAATAAAGGATATGTGCTGGTAAGTGTGATAGGACAAGATCACGGATGATTAATACATTTCATCAGCTCCGGGTGAACGGAATGTTATGAAACCCAGATATGTAGTGGTCATATATATCAACACTACATTATACAGGGGACGTCTATTTTGACCAACCATTATCGTTTTTTTTCTAAAATATCATAAAACCTGAGTACCTTAATCAAAGTTCATCTAGAGTTTGATACGATTTTTTCATAGACAATCGATCCCCATTATTATAGTATACGATAAGTACAACAAAACAGGTTACCGCAAAAGGGTGGACTTGGGATACATAATACAAATCTTTAAAGCCCCAAAAATCTGTATTATGATTTATGACTAGCTATTATAATTTTTTAATTTGATTTGCAATTCGCCCTAACAAAAAGGAAGCATATTTAATTCTCATTATATTAACTCAGTTTGAATAAATTTATAAAAACGTTTCAGTATCGGTTCTTGCTAGGTTATAACCTTAATTTTATTACCTACCTAATATACATACAGTCATTTTAAGGAAAATATTCCAATGATGATTTCAAATTTCAATACACAAATTTACTCAATAAACAACTATTGGGTACTAAAATTAAATTTAGTTTCTACAATTAAATAATTAAATCATTAAAAAATGTATACTGACATTGCAATTAAGGTATAGCTTTCATATTGTTACAACATTTATTACGCAGTTATGAAAGTAGTATGCCGATAACGATATGTTATATTCAGGTTAAGTTTCAAAGTCATAGCCTTTTAAATTTGTTGTTTTACAATAATGGAACCATTGAGTTTACAGTAAACAAATTATTATTCACAAAAGAAACAATATGGCTTGTCGATAAAATGTAGGGCCGATAAATTTGCGTCCTTCAGGGTATGGAAACTCTACCTAATATATATTACTATATTAGCCTGCAGTGGCGTATATAGGGGGAGGCCCTCTAGGCCAGAGCCCATAGTGAAATTGGAGGTTCAATTAAAGCATTGAATGTATATCTACACTGTTTACAGTTTTTCACCATGATTAAGTTAGCCGGTTGATTAAAATTGTTTTTGAAGAATCAACAAGGAAATGTTAGATGGTCAGGACTTGCTTTGATGACTTATAATTGACTTTGATGTTAAATTCATAGTAAGATGACATTAAAATATATAAATGAGACTCAATATTTTTTAAAAAAGAATCAAAAAATTAATTTTACATAATAATTAAATTGCGTAATTTTTATTTGTACTGTATATGAGTATATGTCATAATTATAACCACCCAGCTCCCTAAAAAATGTATGTTAGTCGTGTTATTCTTGACTAGTGATAACTGATAAATTGGCCCATAGTGAAAAAAATTCGTATATACGCCACTGTTAGCCTGTACAACTGTTAATATTATGATTATTATACAATAATTACAAATTGTTTTGGTCTACATATAATTATTCTTATTGGCAAATTATGTAAAGCTCCTTGAAAATATCAACGTTGCCAACCAAAATATGTATTTTGTAAGACACATTTAATACTTCTATGTTTTGTTCCTCCGTGTTATGATATTCTGCAAATACAAAATGTTTGTATACGTAGACAATGATATTCTAAATTATGGTAGTATAGAATTTAGTGATGTGAGTCTCGTAAATTTACCATGTAAAATTTTACCGGTAAAGTAAATTTACAAAAAACAATTTACAATTTACATTTTTTTTACCACTCAAACAGTTGAGTGACCACTTTATTTCTACGTCTTTGTATTTTTTATCAAGATATTAGGATTATAATACAAATTACTAATTAGGATTTTTATAAAATGATAACGACAGTTACGTGATACGAATTATTGTGATATGGTGTACGCGGTTACTGGTACTGTTTTTCTTCAAGATCAGATTTTGAAGAAGTTATTAATACATAGGTGATAGGTATAGTTAACTTACACATGCTGTTTTCATTATACTATAAGTTGTTTTTTATTTTATTTTTGAAACAGATTTGAAACGCTATAATTTGAATTTTAATAAAAATTTACCAATTTTACCGTAAATTTGGTAAATTTACCAGTAAATTTACACGGTAAATTACCAAAAAATTTTTTTACGTAAAATCCACATCACTAGTATAGATATTATATTGGTATGTCCATGATTATCAATAATTAATAACTTTTCAGGGTAACACATGGACTCTAGATGATGACTACTTATTATTCCCTCGTTTCCCTCAAAAACAATATAAGGAATATATTTATTTTACTAAATTACTATTTTTTGAACTAAATAAATTTATTTTTGACAAATTAATAATTAAATTAAGGTAAAATACAATTAAAGAAATAAATTGTACAAATATTTCAGTTATAATCTACTAACTATTTTCAGGTGCAAGATGTTATGGAGTTCGACACGCCCGAAGCTATTTACGGCAATACTTTGAGTCAGGTATAATAATTTATTTTCATTTTTTCCTATGCCTATAAAGGCCCCATTGCATAGTATCACTAATAAATAATTACACTTTCAATGAACCAACAATTAAATAAATCTGAAATAAAAGTTGTTCTAACAACTTTTATTGAAATTATTTAAATAAATTCAATGAAACACATTGTATAAATTATAACACTAACGCTAACGCATGTCAGGTTCAGTCTTTTTACATGCAGTTATTTTGAACTTGGTTATTTATGAAATTAGTATACCAATAACGATATCTTTTATTAAGGTTCAGTTTCAAAGTTGTCGAGTTTACAGTAAAAAGTTTACAAAAAAGAAACATTATTGCTTATCTATAAAATATAGTACCGATAAATGTACGTTCTACAGGGTACGAAAACTGTACGCCAATCATATAACTGTAATAGAAACCATATTAGTATATTAAACAAAGGCATTTTTGAGAATTGGTCAAATGTGGCTATTTTATTTACCATTAGTTATTGAACTTAAACCTAAAATCATTTTTTTAACACCTACCTAATGTAACCATTTTCCCACGTTATTATTTGTTTCAGCTCTAATTAACATGTAACTGAAGATATTATGTTTATTATGTTTGTTATACAATAATGTTTTATATAATAATTGTTTTGGTTTATAATGTTTATATATTATCCTTATTGGACAATTATGTAAAGTTATTTGAAGATATTAACGTTGTCAACTAGAATATATTGTATTTTATAAGACATATTTAATACATAGGTACTTAAATATTTTGTTCTTCCACGTTATGATGGGAAAATATAAAATGTCTATTTATTTAGCTATATCTATATATTGAACCTTAGATACCTAATATAGGTACCGTATTATTAATAATTAATAATTTTCAGGATAACTCCAGGCATGACGATAATGACAAGGTATCATTAGCTCTTCAACAATCTGAGGTAAATATACATTTTACTCATAATATTTATTCAATTAGTATAAATAAAAACCGACGTCGCAGTGTTGCTTTTCGGGATTTCAAGTGTTTTAGACTTTCACTTACACAAAAATACATACCTATTAAGTATTAACAAATTGCAAGATTTATAATTGAATATGAACAATATTCAATAATTAAATTAAACTACATCTATAATTACTTTTGCACAGTCCCATTCGCAGAAATCATTGCTCGATCAATTGTTCAAAATAATAGTTAATAATAGTTAATAATTTTTCAGCGTAACTTACTTGATGATAATGAAAATGTATTATTATTATCTCAACAACAATTTGAGGTATGTAATATTTACTTTTCTAAATTAGTATTTTTTGTACTTCATAACTAGAGTTTTATTACCTAGGAATTGCATGAAGAATACTTTCCACTATTTCCACTAGAGGATAAATCACAGAACTTTTCAGAGCCGGTAAGTGTGCTAGGACAAGATCACTGATGATTAATTCCTTCAGCTCCGGCTGAACGGAATGTAATGAAAACCAGATATTTACAGATTATACGGGGGACATCTATTTTTACCTACCATTATCGTTTTTTTTCTAAAATATCATAAAACCTAAGTACCTTAATCAAAGTTTATCTAGGGTTTGATACGATTTTTTCATAGACATTCGATCCCCATTATTATAGTATACGATACAAAAAAATACAATTATAATAATTAAATGCTACTAATTTAATGAATGCGATGTGTTTATCTAAAATTAATTCAACTTTTTGTATTATAATATAATATTGTTTTGTATTTATAATACTAAAATAATCAAGTATATTAAAATATTTTGGTCATTAAGTATATTTAAAACTTCCAAAAATCAGAATTCAAATAAATTCATTATTTAAGGAAAGAAAGGGTTAGCATTTTTGGTGAATCTTCCTGTATACAACCTGCGTAGACTGAAAATACTATTAAGAAAGCATAGTATTATTATATAATATTAAATTATTAACCTGCACAACTATTAATGTTATGTTTATTATACATTTTTACAATAATTGCAAATTGTTTCGGTCTACATATTATTCTTATTGGCAAATTATGTAAAGTTCCTTGGAGATATCAACGTTGTCAACTAGAATATATTGTATCTTAAGAGACACATTTAATACTTATCTATTTTGTTCTGTTATGATATGAAAATACAAAATGTTTATATATTTAGACTATGCTATTCTAAATAATAGTAGTGTAGATATTATATAGGTAAGTCCATAATTATTAATAACTAATAACTTTTCAGCTTAACTCATTGAATCAAGATGATGACTCAGATCAAAAACCACATGAGGTATATATTTCTTTTACTAAATTAGTATTTTTTGTACTAAATACATTTATTTTTGACAAATTAATAATTAAATTAAATTAAAATACAATTAAAGAAATAAATGAAGTTACTTTGCAGTTATAATCTGTTAACAATTTTCAGGGGCAAGATGGTATTCTTCCAGAAGAAGAATTTAAAGGGCTCGCCGCATCAAGTCAGGTATTATTCATTTTTTTTCATTTTTTTCCTGTGATTCTATAAAAGCCCCCTTGATCAGTATTACTATTAAATAAATTAATTTTAATATATCACGGCTTGACTCCATATTATTATCTCAACAACAACATGAGGTATATTCGTTGAAATTGAAGCTAGGATGGACCCAATGACTTTGGTAATTATGTAAATACGTAACACGACTTTAGAGTTATTTATGAGTATAATATAAACGTGTGACAAACATATGTGTAAGTGGCTTTTACATGCATTGAAACTTGAAAGGCCCTATATATAGGTATGTACAAATTGAGGTCATCCTATATCCGTACATAATATCAAAACTAATAATAAAATTATTGACTGCTAAACTGCATAAGTAGTAGAAACCAAAATATTCACACGTGTGCTTACATGGTTTGAATTCTAATATGAAATGTATATTTCAGCAATACTTACTTTATTAAATTAGTATTTTTTGTAGTATATTAATTTATTATCTGTAGAAATGATTGGTGATATTTTAAATTGTCTTCTTTGTTCAAAATCAATGTAAAATAAGATTATTTCACGTAACTTCGATAATTTTCAAGTCATAGTTTTTGCTAATTATTAGGATTTACTGTGAAAATGGTTATGTTTAGTGAATAGTTATGGAAATAACTTTAAAGTTACTAATTTAAAGTTTAAACATAATTTAGAAAAAAAAGTGAAAATACGATTTAACTTTTAAGATCTAACATTCTAACTTCTGAAATTGATAAAAATATCACTATTTAAATTTTAAACAAATTTTATAACATAATTTTTACCAAAATTGGAGATACCCTTTTTTGGCTTACCACGGCAGAATATATTATACTAATGTATACTAATCTGTATAACTGTAAATGTTGTGTTTAATAAACACTATTTATTATACAATAATTAATAATTTGTTTGGCTATAATGCTATATTATTATAGGAAAATTATTCAAAGTTCCTTGAAGATATCAGTGTTACCCACCAGGAGATGTATTTGGTAAGACACATTTAATACTTATAATACTTTTTGTTCTCCAGGGTTGTGATATAAAAAATCCAAAATGTTTATATATTTAGCCCATGTTATTAAAATAGTATAGATATAATATACCTAATAATTAATAATTAATAATTTTTCAGGATACCTCCCGGCATCATGATGATGGCAAAGCATCATTAGCTCTTCAACAATCTGAGGTAAATATATATTTTACTCATAATATTTATTCAATTAGTATAAATAAAAATCGACGTCCCAGTGTCGATTTTCGGGATTTCAAGTGTTTTAGACTTTCACTTACACAAAAATACATATTAGGCATTAAAAATGTGCAAAACTAATAAATTAATTTGAACGATATTCAATAATTAAATGAAACTAAAGTCTACAACTACAATTACTTTTGCACAGTCCCATTCACAGAAGTACTTGTTCGATCGGATGTTATTCAAAATCATAGACTCACTTAGGACATTGACCAATGAAACAATCTCTGTCCAGGAATTGCTTAAAGGAGACATTCCACGAGGGGACGAATCGCAGAACTCGTCGGATCCGGTAAGTGTGCTAGGACAAGATCGAGGACGATTAATTCCATCAGCTTAGGCTGAACGGAAGGCGAAACACAGATATTTAGTGGTCATATGTACATATTATAAAGGGGATTTTGACCTACCATTATCGTTTTTTTTTCTTAAATATCATAAAACCTAAGTACTTTAATCAGTGTTCTTCCGGGATTTCATACAATTTTTTTCAAAGGTTTTCGATTCTACATCATTATATACGATACAAAAAAATTAAACTATAATAATTAAATACTAATAATGCAATGAATACGATTTGTTTAGTAAAAATTAATTCAACTTTTTGTATTATCAATAGTAAAATAAATTAAAATGATAACTATATTTATCAAATGTGCTTCAATATAGGAACTATAATATCATGACTTTCCCTGCCACATTTTAAATGACGGCAGGTAATACATTTGTATTTGGCTATTATTATTAATCCTTGAATTTAGAATATTTTAATTGTAAATCAATTTTTTTCCTTTAGTTAATACTTATTATAGATTTATTCATAATTTCATTTAAAATAGTACTATACATCATCATGTTGTATAGGCCTCAATGTCTGTATTATTTTAAAAAATATATATATTTAGGTAAATTAGAAAATAAAAGGGTTTTGCTCAGAATAATTTTTTATATGCAAACATTTTCCATGGAATGTAAATTTCACACATATTCTGACATACTGTACATCAAAGCAGTTATCTACTTTCCCACCTCTTCCTATAAATTTAAGTAGGAAGCTTTGTATAATACTGACACCGATGGTCAAGTCAGAATTTTATGACCATACTTATATTTGAGGTTTTTATGCTTTTACAGTGAATAGATTTTTGTATCGCCAAGGTAATCGATACAATCTAGGACAATGTGGAAAAACTATACTTATCTACTTCTTTTCAATTATATAACATTCTATGCTTGTAATAATCACTAGAATATATTATACAAGTAGTATATTTCAACGAGTTCAAGAGGCATATTATTTACAAAATAAGCTTTCTTATTATTAAATATGAATGAATACTAATATAAAAGCTTATAGGTGCGTACAGTGATTAGTACAGTGTTATTTACCTAAAACTATTTATTAATGAATACCATGACTAACTGTTACTCGTACAATCATTCAATGGAATATTAAATTAAATTACATATCTACTTAAATTAAAATACCATTCAATTTACTTAAAATACAATAATATAAATAATTGTACAATATTATTAACTAGGTACCTACTAATGATGTTAAGATTCTGTAAGGAATTCAAACCGATTCGTCCTAACCTTCCTAACTACTAAACATTTTCAGATTCAGAACTACACTCACCACGTTGAACAGATACAAAAACGGATGCTGTCATTTGAGAATCAGCAAAACAATATATTATATTCGATAGTTGAATTTGAACAAGCGTACGAGATTTTAAAAGAGTCCTGGAAAACCAAACTTAAGAATATTCTTGCAAGGGGCTATTCTGAAGAGGCTAGAAGGTTTCTGGGAATGATCGAAAATGTACGGCCGCTCAGAGATACTAGAGGTCTGCAAGAGATTATTAGGGGAAAAACTCGAACGGCAGATAAGCTTCGAGACTCGTCAAAGCCAGCCAACACGCTTAGACAAGCTCTAGCACAATTATACATACAAGATCATGTTAAGTTGGAGGTAATAAAACAAAGCTATTTCTATGGTTATATATTAATAGGTTTTACAGGTCACGTTTGAAATTAAAATATTGAAAAAAAATCAAAATCAAGAAATTCGTGAATAATTTTGTTGTAATTAATGTATAAAATATTCAAATTGTGTAGTTAATTTTTGAAAATTTCAATACTTTAATGGTAACGAATGTAACGTTTTTTTTATTCTATTTCATTGGTTATTATTATGATTATTTATCTATATCAACGACTATATGGAATAGTTTTTAGTAGGATTGCAAAGGTGTTTTCGACTTTCAATACAATACAAATTACATATTATTAAACAACATGTCATACTAATAAACTAACTTATACAGATTAAATTATTAAATTAAAGTACCATTACATTTACTTAAAAACAATAGTATAAAAAAATTATAAAATATTATTAACTAAATGCTAAAAACGTTACGATTGAGAACTACATTTAACCGACCCTTGCTGATCAAATAGCGTACGGCACCTTTTAATTTACGAAACATTTTCAGATTACGAACTGCACTCACCAAATTGATCATTTTCAAAAACAGATGGGCTTATTTGAGGATCAGCAAATAAAAGTATATGATTCAATAACTGAACTTAAAAATGAGTATAAGCTCTTGAGAGAATCCTGGGAAACCGAACTTCAGAATAGAAATGTTCCGATTGAAACAATGTATCATAAATTGTATAAAGATATACAACTTCTCCGGTCTACTGACCATGATCAGGAGATTATTATGGAAGACACTCTGAAGCTGGATGAACTTCAGGTCTCGTCGGAGCTGGCCATGCCGCTTGAGAAACGTCGTAAACGATTAATATTTCTAACAGACCCATTCCAGTGGGAGGTAATGTAAACCAGATATTTTAGTGTTCACATATATTAAATAGATTAAGCAGGGCCACTGGGGACAATGGTAAACGAGGTTAACATTTAGGACCAGGGAATATATACTCTGACAGATCATTATTTATTTATTATTATATTATACGGGATGGACCCATTTTTACAAAGACATGTACAGTTTACAATAAGGAATTTACATTAAGTCATTAAGATACTTAATTATCACATAAATTTGAATTAAAGAATATAAAAATACAAATACAAAGTGAGGACTGAAAATAAGTAAGAGGGATCAGCATTGGCGTTCCGCATTAAACGGCGTAACGGCTTGCATGCAAGATCGTTGGTGGAGGCATGCGGGACATAAAATGGTGCTTTGAATCTAGTAAAACGTTGAGGTACCTTGGATGAGAATAACGACAAAAGTTCAGAGCACTCAATAACAGGGCTTTGCACCCGAATCATTTATTCGGGTTTCGGGTTTCGGGTGCTGGATATATTCGGGTGTTCAAACACCCGAATAAAAAGTTTAAACAAACATTCGGGTTTTCAAAACCACTATTATTAGGGTTAATATTGGTTAATACGGGTGCTCAGTAATCTGGAAAAAAACATAGCTTTTGATGACCCCCCCCCCCAAAAAAAAAAAAATTATTTATGCAATGACTTATTATGTTATGTTTAATTAAATATATATTTCCAACACGAATTTGCAACATTTGTTTTAGACCAAACTCGTATTAATGTACCTACAGTAGTTACATTTTTTTAAGAAACTACAAGAACTAAGGCGATGGGAAATTAATTAGTTACCTATTCATTTTATTGGATGCATTAGAGTCTATATCACTTATGAAAATCTATGTACCTTAACTCTTAAGGCTTAAATTCTTAACATACATTTTATAAGTTCCAAATACCTACTCTATCTGTTTACTATTTTAAACATAGGTATTAAGTGTGAACCCAAACAACCAAACAAATACCTACAATAGCTACTTACCAGAGCTGGAGCTCAATCAAGGGTATTTAAATACTATATTATTTTATATTGATTAGTTATTAGGTTCCTACTTCCTATAGATATAAGTTATACTTAAAACTGTTATTAAAATATAACACATCCTAATCTAACGCCACTGATTAAAGTAATAACAACTATTAGGTAATATAAAATAAATTAAAATATAATATAATTTACTTAAAAATGTTACGATAAATTAATAATAACAGCAGTCAGCAACAAAAATTGACAATATTGACTGCGCGATAGGTTCGTCGTATTGTGATACAAATTACAAACATAACAATTTACCACTAGCGAAGTCGACGGATATAATAAAATGTTTAAAATAGTTAGGCCATAGGGGCGTTGAGCCGTAGAGAAACAAAATAATTCCGGAAAACTGGTAAATAATAAATATAGCCTCGAATTATGAATTTATGATATTCGTTAAAAATAGTTTAGGTATAAATGTATAATAATACCGCTTGGGAAATTTGTGGCAAATAATACAAAGTATTATTAATTATTAATATTTGATATTTTGGTCACGACTGTCAATACGTTATTCAGTTCTGTTGAGACTATGTCTAAATTTATTATTTTATATTACTATAGGCTATATTTGGATTTATTTTATATACAAATAAAGTAATAAATCTATATTAGGTAAAATAAATATTTTAGTATTAGGCGATTAGGTCTTTAATCAGAATCAAATAAGGATTTCATTGGATTTTATTTTTAAGAAAATGATTATTGAATTACAACTAACTAAAGAATCGAAAGCGCCACAAGAAATACATATAAAATGATATATCACATGAAGAGTTTGTAAAAATGAAATTATTCGGGTTTCGGGTTAACCCGAATGGTTTATTCGGGTTTTGGTTAATACGGGTGTTTTGAAAATAGAATCATTCGGGTTATATGGGTTTCGGGTGTTTGAATTTTTAAGGGTGTTTAGGGGTGTTAGGGGTTCGGGTTAATTCGGGTGCAAAGCCCTGCTCAATAATGTCATTAAGGACTCTCTTTGTGAACCTAATGCCTGCAGAGTGACTACGCTTAGCTAAGGTAGAAAGATTTAATTTACTTGCCTATTTCCTGGCTAATTTACTAGCTGACGAAGTGACGAAACGTAAAAATTTACTCTGTACCCTCTCTAGCTAGAATCATGTGTTATCATGTTTTTATCTAGTCTAATGTAAATTTCAGGGTTTCATTTGATATTAAGAAAAAAAAACCACTTCAAACATTTTCAATTTGTATAGCTATTTTTGTACTATATATTTATATTCTGCAAGTGAGGTATTTGAAGTTTGTTCTCTAACGGTATTAATTAGTAACTATATGATCACTTAAATTGAAAAAAAAAATCTCAAATATCCAGAGGCACCGATAGTTATTCAATATTTTCTTGTTCAGAGTTAAACATTTATAACGTTTATAGCATTAATCATCAAACAGAAACAAAAATACATTTTCCAACACCTATAATCTAAACTATTTTCTAGAGTATGTATTATGATAATTATTATAGGTACACATTTTTTTGTATAATATGTAGTTTGTCTTTTATTTATTACATAGATAATAATATTGTATAATTTTTAAGCAGCATAGCATCTGGCAGTTTCAAAGTAACGAGTCGCGACGGTCACCTAATTCCGAATGGTTATACTTCAAACAGATCGACCCGCAACTGAAACGGTGGAGGCTAGTGGCTACAAGCGTGGTACGGAACTTTTCGCTCGCAGAAGACCATGACCGAGTAGAACGAACAGATTCAGGTTCTCTAATGATGGTAATTTAACGCAGCTATTCGAGTAGTTACATAGTTGTACTAGCTAAATCGAGAGGGTAATTAAAGTGTCTAAAAAGATTTATATATTGTTATATATTCGTACCTAATATTTTAGATTCTGAGTGAAACGATGAATGTATTGATTTTACAATGATATGTGTTTTTTTTTTTTTAATTTTTTTAATTTTTTAATTTTTTTTTGTGTCTGTCATCACGTTTTAGGACAGTATAAGTGCTTGGATTTTCTTCAACAGTAGCTTTTCTGATAGGAAAGTGAATCTAGTTGGTGCTTAGGGGGGGGGGGGGGGTCAAAAGTAAAAATTTAGTTTAGTTTAAAAATTCACAAGCACCGGGAAAAACAACATAAAAATTAAGGAAAAACGGGAATTTTTACTCAAAATCGGTTTTCCAAAAAATCGATTTTGGTTTTTGGTGTAATTCTAATATAAATTAACGTATATACATGAAATTTTTACTGGTTGTTTATATTTGCATTTTATATACACGATAACATTTTCAAATTATTTTGATTTATTTTGAACTGTTTAGGGACATTTTCATTTTCCATTTTTTTTTTAGTTTTTATTTCTAAAAATATCAATAAAGTTTTATTTGTTGGTTGCGAAAGCTTGAAAATTTAATAGAAGGCTCCTATAAAAAAAAGTATAGTATATTGTTTCAAAGGCAGATAAAAAAATATTAAAAATCCTTAGTCACAATTTTTTTTATAAGCATTTAAAGTTCAAAAATTGACAAAATATGGAAAAATCACGAAAATTAGCAAATTATTTTGATTTAAGAATTCGTGAAAATTTTTCTTTTTAAATCTAAGATTTGAAAATGTAATACAAGATTCCTTATAAGATTATCTACCTTTATCAAAAAAAAAAAATGTCTATAAGAAAGTCAAATTAAATTTTTATGATCGTTTGAAATTCAAATTTTTACAACATTGGATATTCACTCGATTTCTCATGTATCGATTTCCTTATTTTGTTGTAATTCAAAAACGAATAACTGTAGATACATGAAAATTTCACTGAATGTTTAAATTAGCATTTCCTATACACCATACAATTTTAAAAATATTTTGACTCTTTTTGAGCTATTTACGGACATTTACCGCTTTCAATTTTTTTTAGTTTTTTTTCTATAAATATCAATAAAGTTTTATCTGTTGGGCCAAAAAGTGTAAAAATTTAATACAAGGCTCCTGATATATTATTACAATATCAGTTGAAAAATATTAAAAATTCATAGGCACAGTTTTTTTTATAAACATTTAAAGATCGAATTTTGACAAAATTTATCAAAATCTGGAAAATTATCAATCATTGTAATTAATAAATTATAAAATGTTCAGTTTTTATAGCTAAGGATTGCAAATTTAAAAAAAAGGTTCTCATAAATAGTTCATACTGTAACCAAAAAATCTAAAAAATATATGAACACAGTTATTGTTTACAGACGTTTTAAATTTAAAATTGACGAAATTACATATTAAAAAACCTAGAATAACTATTTTAGTTATTTTGTTGTGATTGAATAATATTATTCGTGGGTACTTGAAACTTCTAAAGTATACTATTATATATCTATGATAGTATCACGATTTTTGTTGATGTATAACGCGTTATAAGTACCTAATAATGGTTATTGTGATACAATTAATTTGGAATTTATTATAGGTACCTACCTATTATAGGTCAAATTTTGGTTTAGTACCATAGATATGTATATAATATGTCTTATACCTAGACTGACATACCGTCTTCGCTCAGAATCGTTTTTCTTATATAATGATATTATATCGTTGAATTCAAATTTAATATCATCCATTATACAGTGACCCACTTGTAACCTACTGTACAGCAGAGCGATACCAACTTGCCCACCTTTTTTTTTTAAATATAATAATGCAATTTCATCATAAACTGGTGAAAATATAAAATAATATTTTGTATGAGGATTGAGGGTCAGGAAAGCTTATATTTAAAATTTCTATATTATATGGTATAAGTTTCAAAATATGTTGACTAAAATGTGCATCCAAATTTTAGAGTTCACTTAATATACACAATATATATGTTTCACAGGTGACAGTTTTCAAGTGTGATTGTCACACAAAGGACAGGGGAAATATTTTGGTCTGGGAAATATAAATGTGTTGTCCGACCATTATCATCTTTTTAAACCATTTGGGTAATCTATAACCCTTAATATTCAATTGGGGTTTGAAACAATTTTTCAAACGTTTTTCATTGACCATAATATGCCGGTATGACACAAACGCGTATTTACAATATTATAATATCACTCACAACGGTTCATAATCATTGAATTCAAATTTAACACTAACATTTCAGTGGCATACTCAATGACAAGGTACACTCGACACCTATATAGTACAGGAAATTGGTTACCTATTTTCTTTCAATTTACATAGTTTCAAGTTTGGTATACTGACAACGTCGGTGACATTATAATAATTTAGTGGTCCGACTTAATTTTGTTCTGAATAAATTATCGTTGCGCAAAATTCGACGATATGGATAATACAAATTTAGGTCAGAGTGCGAAAATTGTATAAGAATATAATGGTAACTACAGTTTTCAACCCGTTACTATAAATACTCTAGAATAAAATATAAATAGTATTTTATTATCGACGAGACCATATTTGGGGGTTATTTTATTAAGAATTAAATTATTGAACAGAAACTTAGAACAAACTGTTAAACACTTTTAATGTAAACTATTTTCTACAATTTAATAAATTATATGCAAATACTACATGTTGTATAATATTATATAGTTTTTTAAGTTTTATTATTATACTAAGATGATAATATTCAATATTGTATACATTTTAAGGAGCACAGCACCTGGACGTTTCTTGGTAAAGTTTGGTGGAATGGCACAAATTGTGATTTGCAGCAGTGCGGATGGTTAGTATTTAATCAGTCTGACTCGTCACTGAAACGTTGGAGACTGGTGGTTTCTAGTCCTATCCACATTGAAGGGCAGCAAAATCCATCGGAGCCGCACACAACGCTCGATAAACCCCACAGTTATGTAGTACCAACTGTTCCAAATAAGGTAATGTAACGAAATTATAATAGTGGTTACATATTCTAGGCTTATACCAGAGAGATGAAAGATTCAGGTGTTTTAAAAAGACGCATAATTGTTGTGGATTCAATATCAATAATATAAAACATACGTATTTTATAGCCCTTTATTGTTAACTGTATAAATCGTTATGGTGTACATTAAAAATGATCTGAAGATGAATCTCTACTGCAGATTTTCATATTATGATACTTATACTACGAGTTATTTTGTTTATATTTATTAATTGCCATGTTAGTATTTCTTATGTAGTATTATGAAACAATTAAAACTGAATAAATTGCATTAGTCATAACTCATAATAATTCGGAGAATATCTTGGAGGCGTCAATTGTGTATTTACCAATTAGTTCCCATTTAGTTGGTTCTAAATCATTAATTTTGTTATTAATGTATTTGATAGGTTTACATTTTGAACATGTATTATAATAGTAGTTCCTTTATCCAAAGCTAGAAATATTTATATAGTTGATCCGTTGTATTGCAGACAGCCGCTGGACTACCTCAGAGCTTGGAGGTTGTAACCACAACCACCACGATTAAGATAGACCCTCTGTTGGTAGACGAGCTGCAGGACCCTACAAATCCGATCAAACTAGGACAAGGTCGTGGGCTATTAGTTCTATCAAAACCTGTTAAGTATGAGGTAAAATCAGCTATTTAAGGGTTCATATTATATTTTATGCAATTAATCTAAAATCGACTAATGTAAACCTTTTTCTGCTCCCTAGCGTTTTGATATATGAAAATACAAAATATTTATATATTTAGTCTATGTAGGAGTATATATATTAATAATGAATATGTTTTAGGATATTATTTCCACCAGGAATTTTCCTGACAAAACATCAAGTCGTCCACAGTTTAAGGTAGGAAAGCTATGGATATATTTTTACTTATAAGGTGAGAAACTATTAGATTGGTAGTCACTAAAAACGATCTTAACATTGAATGTGCATAACTATATAGTAACTACGCAGTTATCAACCCGTTATTATAAATACACAAAAGTAAAAATATATAAATAACAGTGTCGGACTGGCATACCAAAGGCCCATGGATCAGTTTTTTTAAGGGGCCCCCAAAAAATGTACACCGTATTTTGTTGAAACAACATATTAAGATACTTCTTTAAATATAGGTACTTTACATTTTTACTAATATGGATCATAATATATAATATATATCATAACCATGATTCATGAGTTAACTTAAATATAAAAGCAATTTTACAACTAATTATTTTTGAAATAGGTACCTACCTATACCTAGTAAGAATATTTTAAATAATAAAACACAATTTTTAAATAAGTAATTTTTTTAATTCATTAGATGAATATGCTATCGTCTCTATCAATTTTTGAGTGTCAATAGCTTTTTTTTTTTTCTATAGCCATCAACATTAATGGAGTAAGGTGATTTTAATGTAACGTTGAGCGAAGTTTCGTTTTTATACATTTAAGCTTTGAAAATACCCTTTCGCAAGTTGTTTGTGTTGATGGCAACAACAAAGCAAACTTATATATAACAAATAAATTTGAAAATAAATTTGACTGGCATGATAATTCTCGTACAATTAAAAATGCACAGTGAATACATTTGTTACACTTATTGTAATTTACTGATTTTGATATTTCATCATTATCTTCATCACTCACATCTTCATTTCTTAAAAGTAACTTATCTTCTGAATCACAATCGGTAGTATATTTAGGTATTTGTGGTATAAAATGTTCATATTGACTGGAAAATTGTTTCAATTCTGTTAAGATTACTTGATGATTCAGTCCAGATATTTTACATATAGTACTCAAAGCTGATACAGGCAATAATTCAGTGTTGTTAAATACTGCAAAACTTCTAGGGTCCAACCAGTTCAAGTCTTTTAATAAATTTTCATTTTTCATGAATCGTGTCTCAATACTATTTTGAATAGTGTCTATAATTAAAAAAGTATCATATTTAAATTTATTATATGGAGATATAATTCTTGATTCATCATTACACTTTTCCGCAGAAAGTTTTTTTTTTTTGAAATACGTTTTATTGGAAAATCTTCTACACAAAAGTGATTATTTATTTTTTTACAAAAATGTTGACATTTTTTATATAAATTTAATACATACTCATCATTTCTTTTTTTCTCAATTTCTTTTTTTAAAGCAGCTATCATATTCCATGCTTGTAAATAATTTATAGTTTTAGTTTGTAGATAAATTGACACCGGAGTTGTAGCTGAATAGCTATACGTATTATACTATTAACAGTATTATCCTAGTTATATTAGTCGACAATATTTTTATAAATAACTATAGTCGATAGTCGATACTCGATGGGATGTGAGAAAAACATTATATAATATTTATAAATAAAAGCATTATAATACAATATTAACGCAAAGCCGACGCGATGGAAATCATTCGTTTAAAAATAAACTATGAAACATTTGAAGCTACAAAACAATAAATAATAATTATTAATTCCACAGAAATGAAATTACGAAAACTAAAATTATATTTCCATTATAAAATTTCAATTTAGGAGACATATCCGTAAGCTATATAAGAATTATATTATTTAAGTAGCTTTCAAAAGTAAATGTCATACCTTCATCATTATTATATCTTTATATATTATACATTTATACAGATATTATAGACGTATAGTATTGTAAATTAATACATAATACATTTTTTTCTATGCAATATTTGCATGATTCCAACAGCGGGGCACTGGGGCCCCTGCAGGGTCGGGCAAGCGGGGTCCTCGTGGTCTCGTCTAAGTCCTATAAAACCTAACTTAACTTGCAGTAGTGCAATTAATCCAAAAAACCTGCTCTAACTTATTACTAGACAATTTCATTTTACTATTATTCATCATCATATTATAGGCCATAGGGAATGCTGGACAAAATTGACGACACTAAAAAAAAAAAAAAAGAAGGGGCCCCGGCCGCATTCGCGGCCCAGCGGCCATGGCCAGTCCGACACTGATAAATAATTATTGTAAAAAAGTTCTTGATTCCCCAAGGAATGTTACCGGGAATAGGGAATATTCCCCAACCCCCCAGGAAATTTCTTTAAAAAAAAAAAAATATATTTTTATTATTTTTATGTTATTCAGTATTTGAATTTCAGTACTTTTATTTTTATTTTTTCAACATATATAAATGAAAGTTGGATCGTTTATTTTGTGATTATTGTACAGGTTTTAATTAAAAAATTAAATTATTGTTACTTAATAACTTTTTTTAAAGAATAAAATATATCTATACTGACATAATATCAATAATGAGCCGTCACTTGGATCATTTACAACCATAAGTTTAATTTAAAACTGAAACCTATGATCAATATTTAAAAACTTATTATATTCCAAGAAAATTACCGGGAATTTCCCGAAACGATATTCCCGGGAATTCGCCCATCACTAGTTATGATATTCATTTACTTACCATTAAACTTTGAACAGAAACCTAATACACAATTTTGAACAAAATAAATAAATCATCTGCACTATGCATTATGAAAAAATTGTATTATTTTTATTGTATAATTTTCTATTAGGATTACAATATTATTTACTTAGTTTGTATCACGGCTATATATATAATATAATGTACTTACCTATATATCCATCGCCCGATAACCGTGCTTTACATACATTGATACCATCGTTTACTAATAAAATTTTTTTAGGTTTTTCAAAGAATTTCCGAATCTTAATACACCAAATAAAGTTTTAAAATACCACCACATGCGTGGTATTATAGGTATACCCAAACAATTTAACTTTTAACGTTGTAATTATGATTCCACTAGGAATTTATGAAAACACAACAATATTATGTAAGGCATAGAAATAAATTGTATACCTAATCATTAAATTGTTTGTTTCTGTCTTCTGTTCAGCCTCAAGCACTGAAAGCGAACGGTAATTATGGTATATAAACACCAGAAAATTGAACTGCATACCACCAAAACTGGAGCCGCCGAAGACAGCGGATACACGCTTAAAATTAAAGAAGAAAACTGGAAATCAAAATATTTCTATCAGATCCGTTGGACTGATCTTTTTTACTATCTTAATTCAAACATTTACATACATAAAATAATACTATAACATACTATAATTATATTTACTTATTGCTACTTTAATAGACAATTTATGTGGATTTTTAGTTTATATTAACTATGTAGCTTATTATTCTGCTTGTCATATACTCAATTTAGCTGGAATAAATAAATTAGAACATGAATACTTTTAGCGTTGATATTATTATGATATTGATTTGTTTTATTATTGGTTTATTGTTAAAAGCTACAGACTAAAAAAGGTGGGCATCATGTGGGTATCACTCTGTTGTACAGTAAGTTACAAGTGGGTTACATTTAAAAACGAAATTTAAGAACGAAAACGATACTGGGTCTACAATAATGCACCTTCTCGTGATATAAAAACGAAATAAATAAAAAAATATTTATTAGTATATAAAAAAAAATACAACTAAAGAAAAACATTGGCATGTAGCCATATTTTTATAAGGTTAGTCTTAAAATCTAAAGTATTTGTTCATAACCAAGTTGATGATATTGTATGTCATCACGAGTCCGTATAGCTGAAATTGTGAAACAGTTAATTTAAACATTATTATAGGGCACGATTAATATTTACAATGCAAGCTGACGTCTGACAAATAGCATAAAATAATGATTATATATATTTCATTTACGAAATATAGGATTAAAATTAAAACCAAAACTGGTTTATCATAACTCGTAAGCTAATATGTATATTGTATAGCAGATCCATAAAAATTGAAAATTTTTTTTTGTTTATTGCGTTTGTTTGCAGTTTATATATACGAATTATTTCACAAAGCAAGGTACAATTACGCCGATTTGTCCATAAAAATAAAATGAAATAAATTAAAATAAAATAGCCCCCAAAATATAATAGTTTATAAATATTAAATGATCCTAAAAATTTGGGATGATAAACTATAACTTCAATGTTTTTTTAGATACCTACACTGTATAAACATTTTTTTGAACTATAAATATATACTAATATAATTTAGTATCTAATATAGGTTTTATTTTATCAGTTATCATCCACCTCGTTATTCAGCTATAGTATTATTATAATGTCACAAGTTAAAATAATTTACAGTTTTAGTTTTTTTTTTATATATAAAACTATGTTTGTTTCAGATCTAATTTAGGTAATGGTTCTAGAGAAACATGAAAATAACATAGACAACAATCAAGCAAACATATTTGATAATAATATTATAGAATAACTTAGGTAATATAATATGTTTTGCATTAAATTAATGATAGCTATAAGTATAAATATTATGTAAACACAATTACCAACGGTATGGTGTACGAAATGTGCAATCGCATCAGGCGTGGACTGACTGGGATGCTGGGATGCTATAGCATCCCTTGCCCTAAAATATATTTGCCTAATATTATTTATTATATATTTAAAAACTCTAGATACCTAATGAACAGCAGATCGTTATTACCAACTTACGATTATTAGTGTTCTAATATTGTAAAATTTTGATTGAAAGTTTGTTGTAACTTGGCACTTATTTATGTTTTTAGCGTATATTCAATATTTAATATTTTTTCAAAATAAAATAAAATATATTAATATTTTATAAATTATCTACATGTTTTAAATTTGCCCCAACAATTTTTGTTATTTGCCCTTTAAATTGAGTAGCATCCCTTGCCCTTTTTTACCAGTCCGCGCCTGCGTACATTTCAATTGATCTGAATGTAATTATTGGTATCTGTTTAGTTTTTACCTGTCATGTAGCTGACTATGACACCAACGAAAACTGTTACAAACGTGCCCAAAAATGAGTAGTACATATACGTTATCGAGTACAACATTGTCAGTATATCACTGAAAATAAAAATTTTAAATTTTAACGCACCAGCAGAATTATTATTATCGTTGATTTTATATGATTTATATCCAAGTCTCGGATCAAACAAATTATGTTATTAACAGTGTTTATGCGAACTGTTCATCCATGCTTATTCAGTATTCTTCACTTAAATTACACATTGAGATTTATAAAGTGGAAGTAACTTATACTGCTTATAATATACAGAATAGGTAGTTTGTACAATATTGCAGTTATGCGTACTCTGTGGAGGACGATTCGACTTCAGGCGTCGACAGGACACTGGAAATGTCGTCGTGGGTTTTATTCATAAAGCTCATTTTGTATTGATTATACTGTATATCAAAAATCGGCTCAATGTGTGGCGAGAACGTCGTATTCGTACAACCTTCAGTGGACACTGGCAGATAATTAGGTTCTTTGGCGATAGATAACGATCCAAGTACAATAAACAGGGTCATCAAGTGACTAGATATCATACCGGCAGCAGCACCCTGTTAGAATAAAAAAGAATATATTAATTCAGAACTATTAAAAATAAAATATACAAACTTCACCTACAATGTACATTGTTCACCTAATTATTGTAGGATTAAAATAGTTTTGGAGATGGTTCTAAATTATACAATGAAATAATATATATATTTACCGATTTTAGTTAAAAATGTATACTCTCAATTTTATTGACAAATAATGTTAGAACCAATATAATATTTTATTTTAGAGTATTGTTTGCTAAGAGTAGAAACAATTATTTACTTATAATATAATTTATAAACTACCATACTATCTCTAAACACCGTGAATGGATACCTAAATTATTGTTGAGTTTATTACATAATAATTATACTTAACCAAAAATTAAAGTAATCTTTTGACCTATAATAATAGTGTGAATTAAACGATAGGTGCAAAAGTAGTTTAAATACATAGAAACATGTTGCTTAAATGTCAAGAACATTGTCAAGGCACAATTTCGTCTGAATAATTATTAGATACTAAATAGGAAACTACATATTTTTTTAAAACGCAATATTGTGATAATGACTGAGGTATACTAGGGTTAATACTGGCATTAATGGTCATTGTGTTTGTTTTATGGAATAATTTAACATTTTTAAATTGATCGATTTCAAGAATTGCGTATCTTTATTTTAAATTTCCCTACCTACGTACCTATTATCTATGTAATGAAAAATTGTTTAAAATTATTATAAATGTTATCAGTCATATAACTTATGATCATAAAATTGTATTTATACTCTATTTAAGCAAATATTATAAATTATATTGATATAACAAAGAAATAGTTTATAGTTAATAAAGAAATACCTTTTGATTTTGTTTGAATACAAAATTAGTCAATCAAATGTCTCACGTACTCACTTTCCAATTAGTTGATGGGAAAAACATAGCTAAAACAAAAACTCCTAAAAGAGGTCCACTAGTTGCGGACGTCATTAGCTGAGAAGCATCAATAACACCTGATGATTGTGCGACAATAAACGCAACACCCATAACTATAAAACCAGTAATTACACCTAAAAGCAAATAAATAGTATTAGCGATATGTCGATATATATATTATATAACTATTGCTTTATTTTAAATTATTGTAAAATGTAATTTTGGTTATCTACCTACCTAATAGTAGTTTTTTATTAAACAATTTTAAGGTTAGATTGGTACATCAGATTTACGACTTACTTATGCTTTTAATGCACCACAGTTGGTTCTTTTCACTGGCACCTTTGAATATTGGTATTTGAGAGACAAAATCTTCCCAAGCAACAGTGGAGATTGAATTTAAGTTGGACACTATACTGCAAATCAAAGTTCCGTTATTGGACAAGTAGGGAGAAATATAACAGCTAGGTAGTCATAAGTAATATTAAGACAAATTGAATTGATTTA
Organism: Macrosiphum euphorbiae; assembly: GCA_949089665.1. Taxonomy (NCBI): domain Eukaryota; kingdom Metazoa; phylum Arthropoda; class Insecta; order Hemiptera; family Aphididae; genus Macrosiphum; species Macrosiphum euphorbiae. Next base: position 33,429,048 of record CARXXK010000005.1, read on the forward strand.
CCTCAGTCCACTGTTGAATAAGCTGGCCAACACGAGGCCCATGAAACCGGGCAAAAAGTAAAATCTGTCTTCAATGTAAAAAGGTATGATCTCGTCGATCTCCGATATGTATCCAAGTGCTCGAGGATCGCAATCAGCGTACACGGTGAATATCACCATACCGACAATCCACGATAGACTGAAGAGGAATATCGTCAACGGTATGGTCAGCCACAGAGCCCTAGGCAAACGTTACGAATTTGGAGAAATGCCTTAACCAAACATAAACATATTACTGTCATTTTGAATATAAATCGGTTCGCATTTAATTACTTTTCAACTTGTTTCTGAGATTCCATACTAAAATAGCGTTGAACGATATTTTGTTGGCATCCGAACATCGAAAGTGTCATGAACAGCTGACCAACAGTTGCGGACACGGTGGATACACGAAGCGTGGGGTCCATGTTGAAACTGAAATATCACAAATTGCTGATCGTTAAACACCGGCCTTATGGATCCAGGTAAATGGTTATCTACACATACTTGAAAAAGTCCAGCCTGTCTCGTTCCTTGGTCACTTCGAATACATTCAGTGGACCTTTAGCTATAAAGAATCCGTGAATAATAATCAATATGCTGCAACCGATCATCACTAAACTCTGTACGGCGTCTGCAAGGATAGCTGATCTCAGACCTCCCTAAAATAACGATCACAGAATTCAAAATATTGACTTATTACAAAATATATTGTATGATATTATTTTTTAATCTGAACTATTGCCTGCGTATGTAACGATAATGTAGTATCCCCAGAGTAAAATCTCATCCAGGGCAAGATAAAAATTACTTATAATCTAATATTAGTAATAACTAATGGCAATATTTATATTTCAGTACATAGGTATGACGTATTTAAAAATTCCCAATAAGGAGGACATTTTCGCCCACACCGATGGCCGATCTTGAAATAGGGCAAATAAAATAATATTTTTATATCAATAATTTTGAAATTACATAAAATATTCGTTTATACATTTAACGAGTAAAAAAATAACTAACAGAACAGTGTTTGTACTTAATTATAATTTTTATTATTTCATTTGTTTTGTATTAGGTAGATTAAACCTACGTTTTCATGAAGGCCATAAAATAGTTTACAGGTAGGTAAGCACTATATTATAGTCTTAGTCTATAAGTCATTCGATAAAATAGATATGAATTATTATTTGCAAATACCAATAACCTCTAATCACTATAATATAGTAATTAAAAAGTACAGTACCCTACTTAACATATATGAAAATATGATGATATAGTTTAAATCTTACTTAAATATATATTTATAGATCTACATTTTTATAAGGAGGTACTACATCTTCACTGTTTAAAAATATTTAAAAAATGTTATTTAAAAAAAAAAACATAATAGGTACCTATAACTAGATTATTAGTTCATAATCTATTTTGAGTGTAAACAGTCGATCTTACTAACTTGTAACAATATAATTATTATATATCATTTGATATTTTGATAACTATCAAATACTATACTCATTCATTAAATTGTCTCAACAATGAATTCACAAATTGTTATTATTATTTATTATTATTATTTCAACTTGAACGAATTATGAACGAATAGTTCATATTTAGTCAAATCAAAAAATTTAGTAATTTTTTAAAATGTTTGTTGTAAAGATTGCGAACAAAAAGTGTTCCTAGTTAATTTTCGATTCTGAGCCGAGCGATGAATGTATTGATTTTACAATGATGTGTGTTTTTATTTTTTTATTTTTTATTTTTTTATATTTGTGTCTGTCATCGATGATCATGGTTTGGGGCAGTACAACTGCTTCGATTTTCTTTAAGAGCATCTTGTTCGATGGGAAAGTGAATCTAGTTGGTGCATTTGGAAGGTCAAAATTCCCAATAGTTTTCAAAAGCACTGGGAAAAACAACATAAAAATTAATGAAAAACGGGAATTTTTAAGCAAAGTTGGTTTTCCACAAATCGATTTTGGTTGTTGGTGTAACTCTAAAATAAATTAACGTATATGTATGAAATTTTCACCAGTTGTTTATATTTGCATTTTCTATACACGATAACATTTTAAAATTATTTTGATTTTGAAAATTTTGACAAAATACGGAAAAATCACGAAAATTAGCAAGTTATTTTGAGTTGACAATTCATAAAAATTTTTCTTTTTAAATCTAAGATTTGAAAATTTAATTCAAGATTATTCATAAGCTTGTCTACCTTTGTCAAAAAAAAAATGTCTACAAGCAAATCAAATTAAATTTTAATGAGCGTTTGAACTTCATATTTTTACAATATTGGATATTCAATCGATTTCTCATGTAGCGAATTTGTTGTTTTATTGTTATTCAAAAACGAATAACTGTAGATACATGAAAATTTTACTGAATTTTTATATTTTCATTTTCTATACATCATAAAATGTTGACTCTTTTTAAGCTGTTTACGGACATTGTCAGTTTTCAATTTTTTTTAGTTTTTTTTCTATAAATATCAATAAAACTTTATTGGTTGGGTATAAAAGAGTGAAAATGTAATACAAGGCTCCTGATATATTGGTACTATAGCTGTTGAAAAATAATTAAAAGACAATTTTTTTTATAAATATTTAAACTTTAAATTTTGAATTTTGACAAAATGTATTAAATTAAAAATTGAAAAATGATTTTGTAGTTAAAAATGTATAAAATGTACAACTTTTATAGCTGAGGATTGAAAATTTAAAACAAGGGTCCACGTAAATAGGTTATATTATATGAATTACTTTATTCTCAATAATATCAATAAATATACTTAGTAGTTAGTACCTAACATCATAGGCAGACTGGCCGTCTTTTCTTATACAATGATATTACATCATTGAATTAAAATTTAACACAACTTATTACAGTAACCTACTTGTAACCTACTGTACAGCAGAGTGACACCCACTTGCCCACCTTTTTAAAATTAAGATTATGCATTTTATAAGGTATATTATCATAATATGATTATATACTATACAATAATTATAGGTAATTTATATTCATAATTCACTATAGGTAGTTTATTAGGTAATTTGAATTACTCGGGTATAACTATAACGTATACGTATCGTATGTTTATCTGTGCCAAAATATTGTAATTAGTTTGTACATAAGTGGCCGATTATCGTTTGCACTTCAACTTATCGACAATAGAACGGTGCAATAAAATATGCCTATTGAAAAGTACCTACATAAGTTGTACATTAAATATTACAAGGTCTATATAATATATTCTGATTTCTGAATGAACTTGAACATTTGACAATATTGTTATAATTCACACATAGGTACTATAGTTATATAAAATTAAAAATTAACTGGCTAATTCAATATTAAACTGTTAATATTAGTCATAAACTCATAAATCACAACCATAATACATAATATATTAATATTGTGGTAAAAATCTATGGTTAGTCGTAGTTATGGGTCACCCGTACACTTCAGTCGTTTTATCTTGTCACAATATAACTACAATATTTATTTTTTTAAATAATCATACCTACTCAATATTGGAAAACTGAATACTACGAATGTCAAATTTTCTTAATGTTAGTAAACAACTTGCGCTTTTGAATACTCCTAACGTCTTCCAGTTCTATTGTTAAATACGCTGATACGCAAATTATGTAAGTACTATCATATTGGGTGTAAGTGGGTTAACTTTTATGACGCACAAACGATGCATAACTCAAAAATTGAACGATGTGCAAATGTCATACAAAAAAAGGTCAAAACGAACCACAGTGATATGCAAACGATTTACGGTCCTTCTGATGCATAATAAAACTACAACATCATATTATGTTTTGTAATTTGTTTGGCACGTTGTTTGATTAAAAATTAGTTATTTAGTAATAATTAAAATTGTTCTCACCAATACTGTGAAAACAATGGCAATCGATGTAATTAAGATGATTGAAAACCAATAAGGCAATCCCATCACAGTTTTCAAGGCGACGCATGGTGTGAAAACTGTTACGCCAAGGTTCTGTATACTTCTAATAAAAAATGTAGCAGACGCAAGCCTCCTCACGAGTCTTGATTTGAATCGCATATCCAAGTACTTTAAATAGGCAAAAATAAGAATTTGTAAATATAATATATAGGTATAGGTACACGATATGACGAATATAATAGGTAATAATTATGATGCTTATAGTTTGATAGACAGGACTTCAAGAATAATGTAATTTGTATTTTATGATAACAGTAAATAATTATATAGCGTAACAGACTACAATATATACTATATAAATATTTAAAAAAGTTGTATTCGTTGGTGTCTCCAAACAATCGTTTAAATATTACGTCTTATAATATAATTTTAAGCTGCATACGGCTTAAAAATATTTATAACTCACCTGATAAACTGAAGTAATTCCGAGATTGAAATATACCGGTATGAAAAAATATAAAACCAAAGGAAATGCTAGGGACATTCCGTACAGGGTTTCCCACATTCCGCTTCCTCTATAGTAAAATTCAGACGGATACCCTGTAAAAAACAAAATTTTTTAATTAATATATTAAAATAACATAAAATAAACAATCTTATAAAAGATGAATAGATTTTTAAGATCAACTATTTATCTAATAAATTATATTGTTATAGTATTTCGTGGATAACTGGAAATATTAGTGGAATAACATATTATTATATAAATTATTAAAAAAAAAAATAGAACAAGCTGGTAGTTGTATTTAGATACCTACTTAATACTTTTAATAAATTATTATCATAGGATTAAAATCTTTAGGTATTTCATAATATTATGTAATGAATGACGTTTATAATATGATTTATGACTAAAAAATATAATAGATATTAATAGCAATTTGTTCGTGTTAGTTAAATAAGATAAGATATGTATTTTTTTACGTTATATTAATACAGAAAAATGCCAAAGAAAATTTTTCAATATTTTCTTTATATATAGTTAAATGTATATTTGTATGAATAAATATTATTTATATATGACACTAGGTTTAATTTGACGGGAAATTTTAAATAATTATATAATAATAATTTTTTATAATAATTAATAATATTATGTAGGTATGGGTACTATAATAATAATGAAATAACGTGCATGTACATTGTACATATTATGAAAATAATAATTAACTTTAATATCAGATAAAACTTAAGAATCTGAACTGGTGTGGCGTGGTGTTTGGCCCCAGTCATAAACGTGTTCTGAGACCAAGCATCAGCCGGTGTCACTAGTTCCTGGATGATTGACCACCCAGGTTTTAGTAACAAATCCTCGCCCCATAAACACGTATTTTGAACCAACCATAGCCCCCTAAACAGGCTAATAACCATGCAGATATGATGCCTTTAAATAATATGTATAAATAAAAAAAAAAAGCTTAAGACTAAAGGTGATACTTATGAACGGAAAACATATTTACCGAGGAAGACTTTGACACCCAGAAATCCACGTGTAATGGATAGGAGCATCGCTCCCATCGAAACAGACCCTTTCGACGCGAACACATAGTTCGCTTTCGTCTGTTCTTTGGGGCCGGTTATTTTACTATAAATGAATACTGCGAATGACAACCCAATCAGCAGTAGAAATACTGCATAATCGAATATAATTCTTTGCATACTTTATCACAATTTCTCTGGAAAAAAAATATAAAATAAAATAAAATTATAATATTCTTATAAAATATGTGCAATTTATAAAGTTTTTATGCATATTTAGTACAAATTGAATGGTATATGAACCTACAAATATATAAGCCTGCAATTATTATTATAGCTATATATAGCTATTATTATTATATTATAATATTATATATACCTTATTTTTCAAAAGATACTACGAATTAGTCACATTTATAACTTTTTGGGTTAGACAAAATTAAATAATACAAGCTAGCATTTGGTAAATACCTATTTATATATTTTAAATTCTGATCGTTGCGATGAATATATCGATTACAGTTTAATGATGTGTTTTTATTATTATTAATATTTGTGTCTGCGTGTGCACGATAAATGGTCGATATAATGCTTCGATTTTTAACTACAGTATCTTGTTCTCTGGGAATTTTAAAACGTTTTAATATAAAGTATATATTCAGAGATCTATTGCACTTCTTCCTGTTCGGTAGTGTAACAGTTATACGTCTCTCGCATCGCTCTTCCCCTTCGTGTGTGTTCTGTTAGTATTTTAAACTTTTCATACAAAATCCTATGATGCAATGGCTGCACTTCAAATATTGTAACTTCGCCGTCATTAAGTTGAAAAGATTGTAATTTGACTTGACATGCATGTCGTCTGGACAGCTTCGAGAGACGGAAACATGACTGAATAAATTATATATTATGTATAATATGCGTGTGTGTGTGCCAATCTGTCGATGTAAACTATACCTACAATACGACTACAACTGTAGCTGTTAAACGGTAGCTGTTCAACTGTAGCAGCAATGGCGATTGGCGAATAGATTTACAAAATAAAAACGCAATAACCCTCAATCGATTAAACTAACTATTATAATAAATTATTATTATTATTATTAATTCTATCGAAATACTTATTTTCAGCGCACACGTTAAGTATATTGCTACAATAATTTACCTAGGTATATAATATACGGTACCTTTCAACGTTGACGAACAAAATAAAGAAAACACAACGAACGACACCGGCCAATACTCGAGGATCTACGCTGCTTCCGTCGTTTGGTCGAAGACGATGATGACGATTGTTCGGATGAAAGATTCTGACATTTTTTTAAAATTATTATTAGGTAGGTATAGTGATATGATCGTCGTATTATTCAGCTGTATGTAGTTGTGAACAAACGCGCTAAATCAACCCGTGGCCCGGTCTTCTGCAGCGTACCTAATATATTATATTATTATATTACGGGTAATGATGGATATCGTCCGTTCGTAAATTAAATGTATTAAGTACCTATATATACTATTTACCGCGTTTGCCGGTCGTCAGAAAAAATAATAATTACAATACTAACATCTGATTGTTAAAGCTTAAAAAAAAAAACTTAAAACGAAACGTAATGAATCGGAATCGCGGTATACAAGAGTTGAACGAACGGCTGTGAACGGTTTAATATTTTAAGATATGAAATAGGTAAGTACTACTAAATACACGATAACGTATTGTTATATAATACATATATATATATATACGTTTAGTATTATTATCGTGGACGATATAATATTTAAATAATTGTTGTGACAATGAGTGGCGTGAGTAAGCAACGAAATATCAATGTCAGACAGCCGATGATATACCACTGGAATAAACTCGTAGCTTTTACCAACTACAGCAGAACCCGTTTAAGAGTTTAACCCTCTCCAAGGGACCAGTTAAAAATAGCATTTGATTTTGAATTTTTCAAGTTTTGGTATCATAGACGTAACTAGAGCCATTAAATTGAGTGGGCTCGAGCCCATAGTTAAAATGTTTAAAAGAGGGAAGGTGTTGTAGGACTATATCCGTGTGACCTTGTCCTTTTACTATTTTAGGTGGGCTCGAGAGACTGAAGGGTGGGCAAGCCCACCCAAGCCCCCCCTATTTACGTCTATGTTTGGTATAAATTTGCAGGTTTATACTTTATATAATTAATATATTAAGTAAATAATTTCTATGTTTGGGTGGTGCATTTTAGCGTAGACATTTTAACCTATTTACGTATAATGGAGTTATGCTTTTGTGAGCAACTAGTCGCTTAAAAGGTATAAATATTATACGCAAAAGGGTAACACTCATATTGTAATGAAATATTTAGAAGCCTTTTAAGTAAAAAAAGCAGGGCTTGAAACCGCTCCTGAAGAAATAGGTTACCGGGTCCGATAGGACCCGGAAAATTTTTTGGAACCGGTTACCGGTTATCGAGGTTTTTAGAAATAATGATAATCATTTCCCGCTTACCAAAATAAATGTTATAAATGGGATTACCGGTTATCTATTTGGAAGCGGTTTTAAATCTTCAAAATTACCGGTTACCTCGCAAAACCGTTTTTTTTTTTTTTTTTTTGTTTTAATACCTACTCTATTTTTTTTCATCAAACTTAACATGTTAAGTATAGTACTACACAGTTTTGTTCAGTATTACTATTATTACGAACTAATGTAACGAACTTATTATTAAATAATGAATATCAAAACAGTCCCTGATTATAAGTTATAACGTACCTATTACCTAGTACTTGGTACAATATCGTACATGCAAGAGTTATATACTATTATATATATATGTATCAGCCCGCATTCGTCGATGTTTCTCACAGATTTCTATATAGTATAGAAGTCTGTGATGTTTCTACCATTCGTATCAGTATTCAGTACCTATATCATAGGTACTGACTACTGAGAATGTTTTGTTAGTGCGCCGATACGATTCCGCAATCAAACACTCTTATTTTGGTATTTTTAAATTTTAATACTTAGTAGTCCTAAAATAATCTATTTTACTATTTTATAAATATTATTTTCTTATTTAGAATATTCAATATAATTTAAAAAAAATTATTTTTACGTTAATTGGTTTGAGATTTACGGTTTTGTATACTTCCGATTAATTAACCGGTTCTAAAAATAAAAGGTTACCGTTATAGATTTCTCCCTTTATCAAATTCCGTGATTACCGGTAATTGATAACCGCTTCTCAAAATTGAAACTCGAGAACCAGGAAGCGGATACCAGTCCAAAAAGTACTCATGGTAACCGGTTACCGGGAAAAATCGGTTACCGGTTTCAAGCCCTGAGTAAAAGTCACATCTCCAAGAACACGTTGTACGCAAACGAGTGGTATAGGTTTGCAGTTATACATTTCGATTTAGCGGCTTTTCACATTTTTTCGTTGTACGCCAGCGAGTTGCCAGTTTTCAGGTAAAAAAATTCTGTTATGCCTTTGAATACATTTCGTTTATCATAATAACACTGGCTGAGTATAAAGGCACAGATTAAAATTTAAAAGTAAAATAATTAAAGCTTGAATATATAGATATTAGAAAAGTAAAAAATCTTAAACACAATTTTAAGTGGCATAATGCAATTGCCATAATATTGTTATATGTAGGTATACTCACTGCTTTATATTAAAATATTAAAATTATAACTCCTGTATTTAAATTTAAATGTTTGCACGTGCAATATAATCATAAATGTAGCGATAGATACCAGTAATTTTGTTTCTGCATTTTGCCGTGATTTATACCTATAGACATATATTATTTATTATTATGTTTGTTTAACTTATCTTAACGTACATAGATAAGTACCTATATATTGTCTATTGTAATATATACGAGACTAACAAGTGTGATTCTCGAATCTCGAGTCAAGTGCAAATTTAAAATTCATTTCTCACCTATGACATATATTTAGTTGTACATTGAAGAATTGTATTGTTCTTTTAAACTAAACTTATATAGTTTTATGTTACGATTCGGCGATGTTAACGAAATGAATAATAATAATACATTTGTCAACGGACACGTCAGAAAACGAAAACTATTTCAAACACTATTGACAATAGATATTATGTTTTCGTGTTCATCTGATAAAATGTACTTTCCCAAGTCCACAATGTACTCATAATTATTTATGTACTGTTGCCGATCGTGGTCATGTGGTATGTTAAATTAAACCATGGTTCAGAACACTCAAAATAATACAGGGAACCATGCTTTAGGTACATTTATTATTATTTACATAATTTAGCAATTATTAGATTGACCGACTTGCCAAAGTTGTCGCTTTTCGCTTCAGAGTACGGGTCTTGCCGTCTTGGTGATAGCCATAAATCATAATAATACGATGTGTATCTTATAATATTTTATAAGCTATAATAATAATATAGCGTCAAGGCGCCATCACAGCTCCCCGTGAAACGTGATATATTCTAGAACTGTGATTGGTTGAACCATGTGGTTATCTAATGGTGAACCATAATTTTTTTTCTTAATACCTTATCTATACCGCTTATACCGTATAGTTGAGTTCAATCCTACTCAGAGCGTGTGTTTACCGTATGTCCGTATGGTTGACAGTCGTGGTTAAGAATTTTTTTACGGGAACAAATTATATATTACCTATCACGTTTCACGTTTCACGGTGAGCTGTGAAGGCGCCTTTGGTCTGCAGCAGCTAGTATAAATATAATATTAAGGCTAGTGTAGAATTTACTGTAGCAACAACATAATATTGTATATAATAATATAATATGTGTATAGATTAAAATTCAATTAGGTCTCAAAGTTTATCGAAGTATTAACATTGGTAAATGTTTTGTGAGTATTTTTCAATCTTCAATGTCGTACGTGTAGTAACGTATAATAGTTTTATCTGCAACATTTTGATTGTAGATTGTAATATTCTAGATTTCCACATAAAAATTATTTTTATATTTTATAAAATTACGTTTGTCGACGAACTTTTTCCATTTTTACCGGAGACCGGTTTCCGCTTCGGCGAATCTGGCCTGAATCCTATTAAGAGCCTTGTATTAAATTGGCAAGCTTTTTTACCCAACAAATAAAATTGTATTGACATTCATAGAAAAAAAGGTGTGAAAGTGAGTGTCGCTCTGCTGTACAGTAGGATACAAGTGGATCACTGAATTGCATGGTGTTAAATTTGTATTCAATGATATAATACGATTTTATAAGAAAAACGATTCTGAGCGAAAACGGTCAGTCAGCCTATGATATTACTAAGTATATTTCATGATATTATTGTGAATAAAGTAATTTTTATATAACCTATTTACATGGATACTTCTTTTAAATTTTCAATCTTTAGATATAGAAGTTGAACATTTTATACATTTTTAAATAGAAAATAATTATTAAATTTTAAATGTGATAAATTTTGTCAAAATTTGAACTTAAAATACTTTTAAAAAAAATTGTGCCAATGGATTTGAAATATTTTCAACTGCCATTGTAACAATATATCAGGAGCCTTGCATTAAATTTTCACGCCTTTTTACCCAACAAATACAATTTTATTGATATTTATAGAAAAAAAAACTAAAAGAAATGGAAACAGCACAAAATAAGTCAAAATATTTGGAAAATGTTATGGTGTATAGAAGATGCTAATACAAACATTCAGTCAAAATGTAATGTACCTACAGTCATTTGTTTTAGAGTTACACCAAAAACCAAAATCGATTTTTTCGAAAACAGATTTTGGGTAAAAAATACCGGTTTTCCTTAATTTTTCTTTTTTTTTTCACGGGGCCAACTATCCAAAGTAGGCCCTTTTTTCGTAAATTTCCACAATTAAATTAATAAAACTATTATATGCCATAAGGCATAAACCACATTTTTTATAAGCAATATATTATGATAATTAGTTTATCTCAATAACAAAAGCAAAACTATTACGATCGGAGTATTCTGAGCATGAACATTAATTCATGATTCTGAGTTACAAATGTTATGAGATGTGATAACAAAAACGGAGGGAAAATCCATTGATAAGGAATAACTCGTTGGCCGTTGCATCCATGTTATCACCGTTACGAAACGTTTCCTACATCCCAATACAAGTTGGTAACCGTAATAAAAAATAAACGATAATTTTAATTCCATCAAACCATTATTTAAGATCTAACCGTGTATTAGGGTGGGGCGAAAGTGAACTCGATTTTATCATTTCATAATACTACCTATTATTATTGTATTTTTCTCGAGTGATTTACACGTCGGCACGTCGCCGTATTCTAATAAAACACATCATTATCACTGTTAAATTTTATTAGACGTGGTCCTCGTCAAGATGAAGATCTATCTACTCGCTTCCGTCTTGCTCATCGCCGCATATCAAGGTAACAACTGCGCGCCGGTACAAATAACACAAATAATATAGACAAATATAACAATTTATGCAGCGAATAATCTTAATATGCTGCAAAATATTCTGTGTAATATAATATCCACCAAAAAATAATCTACTGTTCAGCGTCTCTAAAATTGGCCACACAATCGACCCGAATTTTAACAAAAACACTTTGGAGTCGGATATACATTTACCGCATTAATCGTTTTACACATCGGGGTATTTCCTTCAAACGGTAACAGTCTTTAAAAAAAAACCCCTTTCAACGCATCCTATATAATCCGCTCTTAAATATTATGCATATCATAATAATATTGTAGAAGCTATACGAAGAATACGGTTGGTTTGTGTGTTTTTCGACATATAATTTTCGTCTGTATATGTAACACGTTTCCAAAAATCCATCCGTATATTAAACGCGACACATACGATGTGTTACAACACGAAACCCGGACACGCAGAGATCGGTGAAGCAATATAATATAAGCGTATATGGGTAAATAATACAATATAATATAATGCGTTCGTATATTAAATTATACGTCGCGGCGGCTAATGGTGTGACTTATATACGTCGCGCATACCGCAAATTATGGAGAATTATAATAACACTAGATTCCGGTGTTTGTCATCCCGCCTACGGCGGAAAGACTGTGTGGGCGGTGGTGAATCTTTGTCGGCTATGCTGGGTTTTTTGATCCAGCCTGCGGGGGGAAGGGGGGTCGTCGGGTATTATGTTTTGTCGTGTTGGCAGCACTTTTTAAGCGGTAATTTTTGAACTCGGAAGAGTGTCTAGTCGTAAGTCACGCGATTCAAGTCGATCGTAAGACACAGCCAGCCAGGTAGGCAATCCGACTACGTCGGATCGCAGACCATGCCCCATTCGTGTATGCCGGTTCTTGAGTGTGTGTGTTGAAATCGGAAATTCGGATTCTGGGTTTGAGTGTCTAGCTATCAGTCATCTCGGGTAAAAGTCGATTCCCGAGTATCGGATGCAGTGGGGGACACTGGGGGTGTAAGTCGCTCGTATGCAAGTAGCTAGTCAGGTAGGCAATCCGACTACGTCGGATCGCAGACCATGCACCGGGCGTGTATGTCCGGTTCTCGTATGTGTGTTGAAATCGGAAATTCGGATTCTGAGTTTGAGTATCTAGCTATCAGTCATCTCGGGTGAAAGTCGATTCCCGAGTGTCAGATGCAGTGGGGGTGTAAGTCGCTCGTATGCAAGTAGCTAGTCAGGTAGGCAATCCGACTACGTCGGATCGCAGACCATGCACCGGGCGTGTGTGTCCGGTTCTCGTATGTGTGTTGAAATCGGAAATTCGGATTCTGAGTTTGAGTGTCTAGCTATCAGTCATCTCGGGTGAAATCCGATTCCCGAACGGACAATCCGCCTACAGCGAAAAGTGCTCGAAACGGCCGTTCAAATATGAAAAAGTATACAGGAGGTAATAAAATTGTATTTGTTGATAATTATAGAGAACAGTTATCAGGTGTTTTATGTTAGGCTTCACTGTAATCAATGTAATCATTGTTATGTTTCCGCGGTTATAACGAATAAGTCGACAAAATCTAATTTTCTGATTGGATATTTTCTAAAATATACCTTCCATGTATATTTTTTTAATTATGAGAATTAAGTCAAATTAACAAATAGATAATTATATTGGTGAATAACAAATTTTATTGAAATGTACTACTATCCTATTAAACGTAGGTATCTATAAATGAATACACTACACATACTCTCGTTTCCGACACACTACTCCACCCCGGGACTCGAATTTTCGAAAAAAACGGCAAATGAAGCAGTCATATTACAGTCGTACTATTTTTTAATATAGTATTTATAATCTGTAGCAGTATTTAACCAAATCGGAATCACGTAAAAACTGTAATATATCAAGTAGGTACTACACGTAGGTTAGTTATATTATAATGTATTATTAAAAGAAACATGTAGGTGCGTCGGTAAATGTTAATTATAATAATTTTTTTGCCCAATAAATATCGTCAAACGAATAATAATAATATATATAATATAATAATGCAAATTAAAAAAAAAAATTAACACTTTCGTTAAAAATGATAAATGTGACGAAAAAAAAAACGCAAAAAAAAGAAATTCGATTTAACACGGCCCCGCCGGCGTTCGAAACCACGACCGTCGAATCACCCGTTTTAACGCCTAACCTACCTAGCCACCTACCGAGATGAAATTAGGAGCCAAATCTATGACTCTTAAGGGCGTTTGAGCGGACCACCATGTCCGCCACCTTCGGACGTTCAAGACGCGAGATTTGCGAAAAAAATCGAACCTCGAGGCGCATGTATATATGCCTGTATATAGCGATACCTACACGGTACCTACTCTCGTTTCTGACACACTACTCCACCCCGGGACTCGAATTTTTGAAAAAAACGGCAAATATAGTCGTACTATTTTTTAATATAGTATTTATAATCTGTAGCAGTATTTAACCAAATCGGAATCACGTAAAAACTGTAATATATCAAGTAGGTACTACACGTAGGTTAGTTATACGTTATTATAATGTGTTAATAAAAGAAACATGTAGGTGCGTCGGTAAAATCAAGTATTAATTAAATGTTAATTTTAATTATTTTTTTGCCCAATAAATATCGTCAAACGAATAATAATAATATATATAATAATATAATGCAAATTTAAAAAAAAATTAACACTTTCGTTAAAAATGATAAATGTGACGAAAAAAAAAAACGCAAAAATAAAAAATCCGATTTAGTACGGCCGCCGCAAAGAACCGAAAATTCCGGACGGCGGTTTCGAACCCACGACCCTCGGTCCCCTATCCTAACGCCTAACCAACCTAGCCACCTACTCAGATGAAATTTCGAGGCAAATGTATGACTCTTAAGCCGTGTCGCCGTGCTCGCGGCGATAAAATAAAATTCTTATCACTTTCCTTATCAATAAAAACAATATTTAAGAAAATCCCAATAAATCCTATCAAAAACTCAAAACCCCGAGTTTCCCCTTGGCGAGGTGGGTGTTAGTACTCTCCCGGACCAAAATCCATCAAAAAAGCAAAATCCAAAAAGGGGGGGAGGAGGTGCCCCCGTTCCCTAAAGCGGAAAACGGTAGTATTCATAAAAAGAATGGGTTCCCCCTTGGTCCGAGGTCTTTAACTTGAATTCCGGCCGAGTTATACTTAACTCAAAATGTGGGGGGGTGGGGGCTTTGGTTCCCTAATGTTGAAAATTCATCTGGGGCCTAAAAAATTGAGATGCCCATTGGTCCGGGGTCTCTAAGTCGAATACCGGCTAAGTTATGCTTCGTCAAAAATAATTACTCGTTTAATGGTTCCCCCCCACTCCGCCCGACGGTCGCGGGGTAATCGATTTATAAGACGTTATTATCACGTCAAAAAATTGAAAAACACGGGTTTTTGAATTTTTGAATCTCGAGCACTTGAACCGTTTCTGAATTTTTATATTATATTACACACGGAAATATCCCAATTTTCATAATAATATATAGAAATACGGAATAATAATAATAATAATAATAATAATAATGTTCGAAAATATTCGTCGATAAGGAAAAGGGAGATAAGCGAGCGGAGTTTATAGCGAACGCGCGGGAAGTATTGTGATTGGTCGTCATGGAAGAAACGCGGAGTGCCGTGAGCGCTCCCCGCGGATCTTATACGCGTTATTAGCGTTTTATTATATAAGACTAGATTCCGGTGTTTGTCATCCCGCCTACGGCGGAAAGACTGTGTGGGCGGTGGTGCATCTTTGTCGGCGATGCTGGGTTTTTTGATCCAGCCTGCGGCGGGAATGGGGGGTCGTCGGTTATTGTGTTTTGTCGTGTTGGCAGCACTGGTTAAGCGGTAATTTTTGAACTCGGAAGAGTGTCTAGTCGTAAGTCACGCGATTCAAGTCGATCGTACGACACAGCCAGCCAGGTAGGCAATCCGACTACGTCGGATCGCAGACCATGCACCGGTCGGGTATGTCCGGTTCTGGTGTGTGTGTGTTGAAATCGGAAATTCGGATTCTGGGTTTGAGTGTCTAGCTATCAGTCATCTCGGGTAAAAGTCGATTCCCGAGTGTCGGATGCAGTGGGGGACACTGGGGGTGTAAGTCGCTCGTATGCAAGTAGCTAGTCAGGTAGGCAATCCGACTACGTCGGATCGCAGACCATGCACCGGGCGTGTATGTCCGGTTCTGGAGTGTGTGTGTTGAAATCGGAAAAATTCGGATTCTGAGTTTGAGTGTCTAGCTATCAGTCATCTCGGGTAAAAGTCGATTCCCGAGTGTCGGATGCAGTGGGGGTGTAAGTCGCTCATATGCAAGTAGCTAGTCAGGTAGGCAATCCGACTACGTCGGATCGCAGACCATGCACCGGGCGTGTGTGTCCGGTTCTCGTATGCGTGTTGAAATCGGAAATTCGGATTCTGAGTTTGAGTGTCTAGCTATCAGTCATCTCGGGTGAAAGACGATTCCCGAACGGACAATCCGCCTGCGGCTGATCGGATGCAGTGCGGGGTGTAAATCGCTCGTATGCAAGTAGCTAGTCAGGTAGGCAATCCGACTACGTCGGATCGCAGACCATGCACCGGGTGTGTATGTCCGGTTCTCGTATGTGTGTTGAAATCGGAAATTCGGATTCTGAGTTTGAGTGTCTAGGTATCAGTCATCTCGGGTGAAAGTCGATTCCCGAACGGACAATCCACCTGCGGCGGATCGGATGCAGTGGGGGTGTAAGTCGCTCGTATGCAAGTAGCTAGTCAGGTAGGCAATCCGACTACGTCGGATCGCAGACCATGCACCGGGCGTGTGTGTCCGGTTCTCGTATGGGTGTTCAAATCGGCTGTTGAAATCAGTCATCTCGAGTGAAAGTCGATTCCCGAGTGTCGGATGCAGTGGGGGTGTAAGTCGCTCGTATGTAAGTAGCTAGTCAGGTAGACAATCCGACTACGTCGGATCGTAGACCATGCACCGGGCGTGTATGTCCGGTTCTGGAGGTTGTGTGTTGAAATCGGAAATTCGGATTCTGAGTTTGAGTGTCTAGCTATCGTCTATCAGTCATCTCGGGTGAAAGTCGATTCCCGAACGGACAATCCGCCTACAGCGAAAAGTGCTCGAAACGGCCGTTCAAATCTGATAAAGCATACAGGAGGTAACAAAATTGTATTTTTTTTATAATTATAGAGAACATTTATCAGGTGTTTTATGTTAGGCTTCATTGTAATCAATGTAATCATTGTTATGTTTTCGCGGTTATAACAAATAACTAATAACTAATAAGTCGAAAAAATCTAATTTTCTGATTGGATATTTTCTAAAATATACCTACCATGTATATTTATTTAATTATGAGAATTAAATCAAATTAACAAATAGATAATTATATTGGTGAATAACAAAATTTATTGTAATGTAATACTATCCTATTAAACGTAGGTATGTATAAATGAATACACAATACAATTTTTTGGCACTTATCTTCGTAAGTACCTACTATCATAATATTTTGCTGTTATATTGTATGACTGTAGGTATATAATATATGATGTACCTACCTACCAATTTATTAAATGTCATTTGATATTTATGATGTTTTAAATTATTTAGTAATTATAATTGCTTAATTATAATGGTGCATCACTGTGTTATGACTTATGTATTATGTGTATGAAAGTGTGTATGAAAAAATCAAACTTTTTGTCGCATATTTTCATTTCCGTATAAAGTAATAACAACACTGTCCGCTCCCCGATCTCCTCCGCGGAACTCGACTCGAGCGAAGTACTGACGACGGTGGCTTATAAATTTAGCAGGGAATGCCAATAATATCCAAACATGCAGGGTAATACCACTAAAACGGTCCAAGAAACGAATTTTAGAAAAAAACAGCAAAAAACGTCTCGAGGCATGTATTTATTGCTGTATATAGCGATACTTACACGGTACCTACTCCCTTTTCCGCGACGCCACTCTTTCCCGGGACTCGTCTGTGAAAAAGTAGGGTCGCGCACCGTCTATAAATGTAGCGGGGAACTCGAATAAGGTCCAAACGGGCCCTACCGAGGCACCCGAGGGGGGTAAACTTCAAAAATGTTGAAAAAAAATTGTGAAAAATGGTCAAAACCGTGAAAAGTGATAAGGATAAAAGATAACGCAGCGGCGGCTCCGCAAAAAACGACGCGACGCATAATATATACAATACAATACACGGTACCCGCTCTCGTTTAAGCGACGCCGCTCCTCGCCGGGACTCGTTTTTGAAAAAGTAGGGCCGCGCGCCGGCTATAAATTTAGCGGGGAACTCGAATAAGTCGTCGACGGGGAGGGTGATACGACCGAAAGGGGCTGAAACTCGAATTTTCGAAAAAAACGGCAAATGGAGCAGTCATATAGTAGTACTATTTTTTAATATAGTTTATTAATATTGTATTAAACAGTATTTATAATCTGTAGCAGTATTTAATATATCAAGTAGGTACTACATTATAATATTATATTGTAGGTTGGTCACGGTAAAATCAAATATTAATTAAATGTTAATTATTATTTTTTTGCAAAATAAATATAGTCAAACGAATAATAATATATATAAATACCGATATATATAATATAATAACGCGAATTTTGAAAAAAATCGGAACACTCGTTAAAAATGATTAATGTGACCAAAAAAAAAAAAACGCAAAAAAAAGAAATCCGAAATATCACGGGCGCCGCAAATTATCGAATATCCCGGCGGCCGGGTTCGAACCCACGACCCTCGAGTCACCTATCCTAACGCCTAACCTATCTAACCACCTACTGAGATGAAAATCTGAGTCAAATCTATGACTCTTAAGCCGCGTCGCCGTCCCCGCGAATGGCGAACGCGGGTTGCGCGACCGTCAAAGGGCGTTTGAGCGGAGGACCGTGTCCGCCGCCTTCGGACGTTCAAAACGCGAGATTTGCGAAAAAAATCGAACCTTGAGGCGCATGTATATATGTATGTGAATAGCGATACCTACACGGTACCTACTCTCGTTTCCGAAACACTACTCCACCCCGGGACTCGAATTTTCGAAAAAAACGGCAAATGAAGCAGTCATATAGTCGCACTATTTTTTAATATAGTATTTATAATCTGTAGCAGTATTTAACCAAATCGGAATCACGTAAAAACTGTAATATATCAAGTAGGTACTACACGTAGGTTAGTTGTATTATAATGTATTAATAAAAGAAACATGTAGGTGCGTCGGTAAATGTTAATTATAATTATTTTTTTGCCCAATAAATATCGTCAAACGAATAATAATAATATATATAATATAATAATGCAAATTTAAAAAAAAAAATAACACTTTCGTTAAAAATGATAAATGTGACGAAAAAAAAAACGCAAAAAAAATGAATTCGAATTTACACGGCCCCCGGGTTCGAACCCACGACCCTCGAGTCACCTATCCTAACGCCTAACCAACCTAGCCACCTACTCAGATGAAAACCGGAGTCAATTCTATGACTCTTAAGCCGCGTCCCCGTGCTCGCGAAAGGCGAACGCCGTTTGGAAAGCCGTCAAAGGGCGTTTGAGCGGGCGATCCGACAGCGTCGGCGAGCGGACGACCGGCTTCGCCGCCCTCGGACGTATAATACCCGAGCTTTGCGAAAAAAATCGAACCTCGAGACGCACGTATTTATGCCCGTATATAGCGGTACCTACTCGATACCCCATCGGTACCTACTCTCGTTTAAGCGACGTCGCTCCTCCCCGGGACTCGTTTTTGAAAAAGTAGGTACCCTCGCCGGCTATAAATTTAGCGAGGAACTCGAATACGTCGCCGGCGGGGAGGTCGGACGTCTCGTAGAGTTGCTACACTCGACTCTAGTCGAAAAAGTCGAGAAAACCGTCGAAACGGCGACGACGCGGCGCCCTCGGCGATCGATACGTCCGCCGGGGCACTCGTTTTTGAAAAAGTAGGGCCACGTTTCGACGTTAAATTTAGCGGGGAACGCGAATAAGATCCAAACGGGGAGGTCGATAATCCCCAAAACGCCTAAAACTCGAATTTTCGAAAAAAAATGCAAAAAACGCGCGCGACGGCGGCGCTCGTATCGCACTCGACATCCGCCGCCGCGGGCCCGCCGGGAAAAAAGTAGGGCCGCTCGCCGACTATAAATTTACCGAGGAACGCGAATAAGGTCCGAACGGGGCCGCCCGAGGCCCCCCGGGGGGGTAAAACTCGTTTTTTTTCGAAATTTCTTTGATTTTCGAAAAAAACGGCAAAAAGTGATAAGAGGAGTGATAACGCAGCGACGGCTCCGCCGCCGCCGGGAGACCGCCCGCGGATAGAAATCTAATTTTCTCATTGGCTCTCCCTTACGCTAGTTCGGAATTAAAACATAGGCTGCGCCCTCGGGTTCACGCTTTATAGTATAAGACTAGCCCTTGGTCTAGCCGGGGGAGACCCCCGGACCCCCCGTGTTTGTTTGTAAGTGAGTACCGATTTCGGAGACAATGTCGTTGGAATTATAAAAATCACAAGGGTTGTAAGTCAAAAGTTTAGGATTAGTGATATGGATTGGAGATAAGGCTTGGCGCATTGGCAGGAATATTTAAAAGTTTGATCGTCTAGCAATCCGTCACAAACATTGTAAATAGATACGATCTCCAGGATCTCTAGTCAGCTGCTTTTGGTTGTTGAAATTATTAAAAATTGTAGTATCGATATGTGTATTTGATTGTCTAGCTATCAGTCATCAAATCACATAGGTAGGTAATCCGACTGCGTCGGATCGCGGACAATATGTGAAGCGTATATTACCAGGTATGCAATCCACCTGCGATTAGTGTAATACTGTAATACCGTGCCCCGTTGTATGTCCTGTTCTGTTTTGTTGACTTTATAAGAAATTAGGAATTGCGAATAATTGTAATGGAATGTCTAGCTATCAATCGTCGCTGTATGGTAATCTATGAGTTATAGGGCATTTGTGTATGGCGGATTGGATACATAACCCGGGAACAATTGCAGTTTAGCTCCCCCGCGCTATTTTGAATTTTTTTTATCGAAACTTATGTAACTTATCGAGTTAAGAACGATGGTGCAATCAAAATTTGTCGCTCTCACTTTGTTTCGAAGTTATGGCCATCCAAAGTTTTTAATTTTCGTTTATATATGCATGCGCGCAACACTACCTACTATATTACCGCGCGGAGGACCTCAACAGTGATTACTTACACAGTTTGCGGCACTCGTCGCTGCGCTACTGGGCGCCGTCGCTGCGCTCTGCAAATAGAAAATATCCCCCGACTTGCTATGCAACACCACCTTAAGTAGGTTACAGGGAAAGTAAAAAGTTATGTCGTAGTATATGCCGTATATGGGCAGTATTAAACAGTTTGCGGCACTCGTCGCTGGCTCCGCAAATCAAAAATATCTCCCGACTTGCTATGCAATACCACCTTAAGTAGGTTACAGGGTAAGTTATTTCGTAATACAGTGTTACACAGTTTAAGTATAAAAACAAATAAAAAAGTCCTCCGGTCGCCAAACTCGAGGTCCTCGTGCGGCATTAGTAGTGTTGCGCGCATGCGTCTAAATCGTTAGCTTTGGGAGGCTATAACTTCAAAATTAAGTGAGAGCGACAAATTTTGATTGCATCATCGTTCTTAACTCGATGAGTTACATAAGTTTCGATAAAAAAAATTCAAAATGGCGAGGGGGAGCTAAATTGCAATTATGCCAATATAAAGTGTGAATTGCAGTAAATAAACTGTAATGATGTATAAGTACACGGGGTGAACAATTAAGCTTTAAATAATAAAAAAAATAGTACTCATTAGTCTATAAAACGCCAAACGTAGTAAAAAAAAAAAATAGGTAGGATAAAAAAAGATAAGAAAAAAAAAAAAGAGTGTAAATTTGTATAGTAGTATACGCAATTCGTAAAAACGAACGTTTCGCACAGACGCTCGTGGAAGAAAGTCGCCCGAAGTCGGAGCGGAGAGCCGCCCAGGTCCACTGAGCTTTTCGCTGTTTACTCTGCCACCACGTGACAGCAGTATTACCAAATGTTACCTATTTAATTTTAATAAGCTTTTTGTCAATGCTCAACGATTTTGACAGACCCGCGGTGCTGGTAATAACATCGGTAAATACCATTACTAAAATGCAAGGCAAAACTAAACAGTGGAATCAATTCTATATTTATTTGCCATCGACCAGTGGAAGTGAGTACTCGTTACTTTATTATATTTTTCACTTTTTTTTTTTTGTTTTTTTTTGACAACTTTACTAATGTTAATTTTTCGTTGTAGAATGTTTCATTTTAAAAATTGCAAAGTGACGGTGCAGGCTGCAACCAACCAACCACCATCTTCTGCAATTGTAGCACCTAAAAGTATGTATAAATATTGTCAATTGTCATGACGTATATACGGTAAACGGGAAAAAAGTCCCCGGTAAGAAAGTCCCACGGAAACAAAGTCTCTCATTGTAGAATAAATAAAACGATATTTCCTCTATACTGTTATATACTGGTATATCTATGTTTCTAAATAAATTGGGTTGACAAATCTTATATATTATTATATGTTTAAGATATTATATTATTTTCAATAAATTTAAAATGTATTTAATTATGTATATAAATACTTATCTACAATAATTTTTAATCCTAGAAAGGTATCTATTTAATTTAGTTGATTGTTAATAATTTTCAATACAAATATGTAACATGTCTTACCTATGGGCTATGTACTTAATAAATACATATATGATAAAAGACAGAATTTAAATCAAATAGTAATTTGGAGCCTTTTTTTTTCCGTGAGACTTTTTTACCGGGGACTATTGGAACAAATGCACTTTACCACGCCCCTCACAAATTTCGATTTTTTTTAAAAAAAATACGTGTTTTTCAACGCTGATTTCGAAATTGTTTGAATTTTTGTGCGGAAACCATTATTTTGGAAGTTATAGCCTTCCAAAGTTTGCGATTTTACGTTTATACGCATGCACTCAACACCACTATGCATTACCGCCGCGCGGAGCGTGTATTAATTATTTAAATTCTTTTTACGGGGACAATAATTTTAAAGTTGAAATTCAATTTTTTTATTTTATTGTATATTGTACTTATACACAATGTTAAATATTTAATAAACAATATTATCAGCATTTTCTTCATTTGTTTAAAAATTGCACAAAATTGCACATTTTAATTGGTCTTCGTTCTATTTTTATATCAATATCACTATTTTATAACTATTTCATTATAACTAAATTGTATATTATTACAAATATTGTTATATTCAATTATCTTGATGATAATTATATCAGGTAGATAAGCTAATGAGTATATTGTAGTACCTACTATACCTATATACCTCCGCTCCGCAAATCGAAAATATCTCCCGACTTGCTGTGCAACACCTCCCCAAGTGGGTCACAGGGTTCAGAAAATTGCATTTTTGTTGCACCGAGCCACCAATTTGAAAAAACATCGTACAGTGATGCGGTGCTAGCGGCACTCGTCGCTACGCTCCTCGGCGCCGTCGCTCCGCTCCGCAAATCGAAAATATCCCTCGACTTGCTGTGCAACACCTCCCCAAGTGGGTTACAGGGTTAAGAAAATTGCATTTTTGTTGCAGTTATGTTGTATAGTATGGGCAGTGATCCCTTGTTAGCGGCACTCGTCGCTGCGCTTCTCGGCGCCGTCGCTCCGCGCGGTAATATAGTAATGTTGCGCGCATGCGTATAAACGTAAAATCGTTAACTTTGGGAGGCTATAACTTCCAAAATAATGGTTTCCGCACAAAAATTCAAACAGTTTCGAAATCAGCGTTGAAAAACACTTCTTTAAAAAAAAAAAAAAATCGAAATTCGTGAGGGGTGTGGTAAAGTGCATTTTAGTCGGGACTATTTTCCGGGGACTTTTTTTCTTACATATAGACCTATAAACTAATGGATTGCGCCTCCCTCACCACCCAACCATCACTGAGTAACGCCAATATAGAGTGAGTAAGAAGGAACATAGTGGGGGAATCTTGATGAAATCATATAAGAGAAAGAGAGAAAAAACATAATGTGGGAAATCATAGACTTACGAAACTAATACTGTATATTGGACCTCTTACTTCTCTCTCTAAGCGTTGTCCATTAGTTTATAGGTCTATGGATAAACATGGTAATGTTGTTCGCTTTTCTTTTTCAGAATGCTACAATTGCAGAAAACCTGGTCACCTGGCCCGCCATTGTAAGTGTATTTTGTGTATATTATATATGTGATCGTAGGCAATGCATCTAAAATATTATTTATTATGCAGGCAGAAGACCAAAAGTTCAAAGGGACCGGTCCTCCCCCCGTCGGCGAGACCGGTCCCCCCCTCGGCGGCGAGATCGGTCTCCGAGAGAGACGACCTCACAGCGGCTGCGGGACTCGGCCCCCCCGTCGTTGGGGAATGGTGCCAGAACTTCGCACCAGCACTCGGGCCATGACCGTGGCTCGAGTGCTGTGTCATCTATGGGCCACGATATGGCCTCTATGAATGTAGGAGTGAGTATAATATTGTAATATATTTGTAATATACATGTTAGTTATAAATGTTTTTAAATACATTGCTTATAGGATGACAGCAAGCTAGTGGTAAGCTATAAAAAGTTTCTGTGTACTAATTTTTGTGTTCTTTTTATTGTCTAATTCTAATTTGTGTTTGTATATATTTTCAGAATGAATAATGTATAAGTTATTAAGTTATAAATAGAAATATATATATATAATATATAACAACAGTTATTTTTAAGTGTTTTTTTTTATACATAACCTAACCTAAGTTATATTACAACATATATATAACAGATGTTATCATATTTATAAGTTTGCATAACTCTCCTTTAAAACGGTAGGTATGCATAGGCTCGAACAAATTATTGTTGGTATTATTAGTTAATGAATAATATTAATGGTAACATTAATTGTTAACCAATGGCTAATAAAAGATATGAAAATGTAATACAAGATTCCTTATAAGATTTTCTACATTTATCAAAAAAAAATGTCTATAAGAAAGTCAAATTAAATTTTTATGAGTGTTTGAAATTCAAATTTTTACAACATTGGAGATTCAGTCGATTTCTCATATAGCGATTTCGTTATTTTGTTGTAATTCTAAAACGAATAACTGTAGATACATGAAAATTTCACTGAATGTTTATATTAGCATTTTCTAAACACTATACAATTTTGAAAATATTGTGACTCTTTTTGAGCTGTTTACGGACATTTTCAGTTTTCGATTTTTTTAGTTTTTTTTTCTATAAATATCAATAAAGTTTTATCTGTTGGGTCAAAAAGTATAAAAATTTAATACAACGCTCCTGATATATTGTTACAATATCAGTTTGAAAAATATTTCAAATACATATGCACAATTTCTTTTTATAAGCATTTAAAGATCGAATTTTGACAAAATTTATCAAAATCTCGAACATTATCAATAATTGTAATTAATAAATTATAAAATGTTCAGTTTTTATAGCTAAGGACTGCAAATTTAAAACAGAGGTTCTCATGAATAGTTCATACTGTAACCAAAAAATCTAAAAAAATATATGAACACAGTTATTTTTTACAGACATTTTAAATTTAAATTTGGACGAAATTATATATTAAAAAACCTAGAATAACTAATTTAGTTATTTTGTTGTGATTGTATAATATTATTCGTAGGTACTTGAAACTTCTAAAATGTACTATTATATTTATATATCTATGATAGTATCACAGTTTGTTGTTGATGTATAACGCTTATAAGTACCTAATGGATATTGTGATATGATTAATTTGGAATTTATTATAGGTCAATTTTATTTTAATACAATATATATGTAATATGTATATAATATGTCTTAACCTAGACTGACATACCGTCTCCACTCAGAATCGTTTTTCTTATACAATGATATTATATCATTGAATTCAAATTTAATACCATCCATTATACAGTGACCCACTTATAACCTACAGTACAGCAGAGCACCTTTTTTAAATTACAAATAATGTATAATCAATTAGGTATTACTAATCAGTAATTGCATAATATTTTTTCAATGAAAATTATCTGCGGTGGCAAAATATCTAATCATACCTCATTATGTTTATTACATATAAAAGACATTGTTAAGCAATACAAATTCAAACATACAATATAGTGTAGTTTAATGATGTTTAAAAAAATTTAATTGAATCGTGCGTCGACTGCAATACGTAGAAATGAAACATATTGTACATACAACAAAATTGAAAATTTCTTACAAACCTTGGTTATAGTAGATAATATATGCTTTTGAAATTATAATAATTTGTGTATGAAACTTACTATTAATCAATTTAAGTGTATATACATATATTTATATGTGTGTGTATGTGCTACATCAGTTACACATTAACAATGAATAATAATTAAGTGTTAGCTGTAGTAATTCTTATGATTATCAGAGTATGGTTTAGTTGCAAATTAGTAATCAGTATTGATACAATGATGAATCTTTTTGTTGTGTTTCTGCTACATCTGCATTGATGAAGTCATTTCTAGTATAATGTTTCTGAAATAATACAATTGCATACAAATATCTGCTGATATATTTTTAGAGTACATAAATAATTCTAAATAATTTACCACAGAGTGTGCGAGTCGTAGCCAGTTTAAATGCATGTTTGACATTTGATACAAATACATTACAAAATCCGCATCAAGAGAGAAGCACGTAGAGGTTGTCGAATTTCCCCTATGTCTTAGTAGCAGTCCAACAATGATTCTGTTTCTATTACACCTGCATTGATAGTCATTTCTAGTATAATGTTTCTGAAATAATACAAATGCATACAAATATCTGCTGATATATTTTTAGAGTACATAAATAATTCTAAATAATTTACCATCTAGTGTGCGAGTCGCAGTCAGTCTAAATGCATGTTTGACATTTGATACAAATACATTACAAAATCCGCATCAAGAGAGTAGCACGTAGAGGTTGTCGAATTTCCCCTATGCCTTAGTAGCAGTACAACAATGATTCTGTTTCTGTTACATCTGCATTGATAGTCATTTTTAGTATAATGTTTCTGAAATAATACAAATGCATACAAATATCTGCTGATATATTTTTAGAGTACATAAATAATTCTAAATAATTTACCATCTAGTGTGCGAGTCGCAGCCAGGTTAAATGCATGTTCGACATCAGTTACGTATTCATTACAAAATCCGCATCCAGAGAGAACCACGTGGAGGTCGTCGAACTTTCTCTCCTCCGCGAGTCGTACTTACGACTGCTTATAAACCATGTGTCACACAGATCGGATTCGATGTTCATTAAGTTCTTGTAGACTTCATTGTACAGTTATATCGCTTGTAGAATTTCTCTGTACACAATGTTCTTAGTGACGAATCTACCACGGCCATCACTGTACATAGCAACTCTAATGGTTTTTATGGATTGAGAGTCCCTCACTCGGGAAAACGCTGCATACAGTTGTCCTATAATAAAGTTTTAAAAAGTAGAATATAAATGATACCTATGTATTTATTAATATAATATATATAAATCATGTATAATACATTTTTGCATGCCAACGACATAATAAAAATGTTGACAAATAGTACAATATTTTAAGCATAGTTTTACACCTTTGAAGGAATTTAAATTCAATTTAACATATAATACCTATGTAAATGTAGTTTTCTTGTTTTGAAATTTGTTTGAAATATTGCAAAAAATTAATACGTGTAACCCAATGTAAAGGTTAGTACAGTTATAAGGTATGAATTGAAGTAATTAAACTTGGTAATACAATATTAGTATATTATAATCGAGGGGTAAACACCTTGGGGGTAATCATGTGTAATCATAGGTAATCTTTGTAGTAAGTCATGGGAAATCATAGGTATAATCATTTAAATCAGTAATCTGGTGTACAAACTTTCTGTAATTACCCCTCGTATTTAAATGTATTGAATTTACTTATTATTACTTACCTTATTACGTATGTAACGACATTGTCATAAACAATCGACACACCAAGCTCCTACTAAAACTCTTAGCTATAATAGTTAAATGTACTGCAATACTCGTGAAAAATGTCTATCTAATCCGTGCATTCAAACTACTTATATTTTTAATATTATTGAAATTCTGAATGGCTGAATGGCGGCTTCCACAACGGTACGATAATAAAATTCATAATAATGACATTTACATAACACTTGAACAGTTTCTGAATATTGCGTTTTACATATTTTATATATTTTACACACGGAAATATCACAATTTTTGTAAAAATCGCACACGCACTTTTTTATTTTTATTATATTATATAATATATAGAAATACGGAATAACTCGGGAAAATAATATTCGAAAATATTCACGTCAATGTCGTCAATAGACAATAACGAAAAGGGAGATAAGCGAGCGGCGACGTGAAAATTTAGCGAACGCGCGAGAAGTATTATGATTGGTCGTCATGGAAGAAACGCGGAGTTGCTTATTTGCTGCGTCGCGCGAGAAGTAATATGATTGGTCGTCATGGAAGAAACGCGGAATTCCTTATTTGTCGCGTCGCCCCTGGTGGCAAAAAACGGAGACTATTTGTGTTTTATAATATAAGAGATTATACATAGGTAACATTGTAGTGCGCCCGACATATTAATAATATCCCAACAAAACATATATGTAAATTGTTCGCCAAGTTCAATTATTCATTTATTTATTTATTTATTAATTGAAATACGGGACGTGCCCAATTACATAGAATGTACATAAAGTAAGGAAAGTTACATAAATTACAAAAATACAAATATACAATTAGGATATAGAGCAAATAGACATAATAACATAATAACTAAGAGAACGTTGCATAAATTACAAAATACAATTAAAATAATAAAAAAAAAAATAGAACAACAGATAATAATTTATTGCTAAGCATTCAGGAATAGTGGGTCCTCATTCGCTAGTTTCATCATACGAACAATAGGGCGATTTACTAAATAGTTACAGCGGCTAACAGGAATTTGGAAAGGGAAGGAGCATCTGGAGTAAAAACTTGGAATTCTGAAATTAAGTTTATATAGGAGGGCAGGGGAATCCACTTCACCATTTATTAGTTTACAAAAAAAAAGTAGTAAGGAACGTAAGATTAGCCTGTTTCCTCCTGTCACATAGGGTAGACAAATGGAGGCACTGTAATACAGGTTGATAATCATGGCACGCCCAAGGACGGCGATAACCTATATATTTTATAATATGTGTATTGTGTTATGCAGACAAATAAATATATATTATACGACATAACACGGTGGCCGTGTGATATAATAATAATAATAATAATATAATTCCGTTTTCTCTGCCGAAGAATGTCGCATGTAACGAGATTATGCAGCAACCGCGCGTGCGTTTTATATTATTATTTATTATTATTATTATATATTCGCACCCATTGCCTAGGACCATAAAAACAAGTTCGATTTCTATAACTGACGACGGAGTTGCCGCCGTATTTGCTTGGGCTTGGTCCGGTACGCGTACAAACTCGTGGGCGGGCGGGTCGGGTAGGGTAGGGCGGCAATTGTTTTCGTACACGATTGTACGCACACGCCAACGGACGCGTTCAAATAAAATAATATAATGAGAGATAGATAATGTGAATAAGAGAAGCCAGATGGAATAAAAAGCTGCAGAATCATACTCGCGATCGTACCCGGCTAAAGGTCATCGAGCGATAGAATCCCACGGCTCCGGAGGCGACTACATTTGTAAAGGTACGCGTTTTCTTGTATAGTTGGCGGTACTACGCTGCAGTGGTCCGGCCCCGGCGTATGTGATATTATTATTATTATTATTATTAAATACAATACGCGTATTCTAATAACTCGTGTGAGGGGGCCCGTGCACGTGTGTGAGAGTTCAACAATATTATAATTACATAACGTCATCGGCGGCGGCTACCATGTTTTTAATACCTCCACCGCTACCGCCGTCTTCGCGACTCGTTGCATAAGACAACCGGACACAATGAGGCGCGCCCCTAGGTCCTAGGAAACGACTATATAATAATAGTAATAGTAATAGTAGGTACCTATAACAAGCGCCGCGGTATGTTTATTAACATAATAATAATTGTCGTCATCGTTGTAGTCACCGACCACCGTCGTCGTGCCTATATAATATAACATATTATGTATACGAGATAAATAATTATGTGCTCTTCGTATTTATATGCGCAGTTCATGGCCAGAGAGAAGAGTTCAAGTGCCCGGACGACTACGGGTTCTACCCGCACAGCTTATCGTGCGACAAGTACTGGAAGTGCGACAACAATGTGGCTGAACTAAAGACTTGCGGTAACGGTCTGGCGTTCGACGACACCGACCCCAAGTACCTGATAGAAAACTGTGATTACTTGCACAACGTTGACTGTGGTGCCAGATCACAATTGGGTAAGAATCGGTTGACGATTTTATAACAATTGTAAGGCGCTGACTTCTGCAAAGTTTTCTACGACGATCCGTCAAGTGTAAAACTTTTGATACATATTTTGTTTTCTTCTTTCCTTCAATTACATAAGGCATAACTTACTATATAGGTACTATTCACTCTCTAAGAGTTTTCATCTCGATAACTATGTGTTTCCACCTGTCTCTATATCTTGAACTACTTGTCTACTTCTTCACAATTTCCGAAACTTCTTAAGTATTCTTCCATTACATCAATTTATATTTGCCTTGGTCTACCTCGAGGTCTTCTTCTTTTTGGTTTCTATTATACTGCCACAGTTTTACTGTTTCATATACTCACCTCTCCTCGTTACGTGACCTAACCATTGTATATCCTTTGCTTCTTAAATATAGCCAGTCACAAATGCTTTACTCTATCGTACAATTGAAAGTATGATATCAATAATAACTATTATATATTATTATAATATTTCATTTCGTGACAATAACTCATTTAATTTACCCGCTGTATGCAGAACCTGCCATCAGCGGACCCAACTGCCAGAGATTATACGGAATCTTCCCTGACGATTCCAAGTGCGATATCTTCTGGAACTGTTGGGGAGGCGAAGCTAGCAGATACCAATGTTCTCCGGGTTTGGCTTACGACCGCGAATCCAGAGTATGCATGTGGGCTGACCAAGTACCAGAATGCAAAGTCGAAGGTTAGTATATTATATAGTGTACAGTATATGATGTAGTATTTTGGTCTAACGCGGATATCGATTTAAACAACGGCATTTATTTTATTTTATTTTTTCGTGGTCCACACAATTTAATACGGTTTTTTTTATATATATTATTATTATACCTATTATTATTTTGTTTCCTTTTTTTATACGCTTTTTTTTTTTATTCGATTTCGATCGATTTTTCAGCCCGATCCCCCATGTAATTTATCCCTGTTTAATGATTAATTTGTAAACAGTTACGATAAAATACTGGCACATTAATGCGACGACGGCATCAGCTACAGCCGCAAATTACTGGATTTACTGCTGTGTCTAGTGCACCCCCATCACTGATACACACACGTTTTTGTTGATATAATTATTTTCGTATTTAAGCGCAAAAAAAAAAAAAAAAAAAGTCATCAAATTACCCGAAGTTTATTCACAACACAATCAATAACAATATGTGCATTTATTATTTTATACTTCGTACATGTATTAAAATCCCAATCATTGTATAATTTAGGTAGGTGAATCCACATTGTCCCGTTTACGATATATTTCATTTTTTAAATATATATAATATATATATGTATAAAAAAATAATTAAATCCATTTAAATTATATATACTATATGAAAAATATTTTGTACAAATTACACTCTTTAATTTTACAATGTGTAGGTACTTGTCTTTGTAATAATTATGTTTTTTATTATTGTAAGTTTATTAATAATTCATCATTTTATTATGATTACCTAGATTAAAAACATAGTTATTATATTATTAAATATATTAATATATTATATATTTGAATACATACATTTCTACATTGTTCATCACTCACCACTGCCCTCGTCATAATAATTATTCCGTCGCAATACAATTAAACTTGTCCTTAAGTTTCCCAAACGTCCATAAAATGTTACGCCGTTTCGAATGCTAAAGAACAATATCATACTAAAAGACATGAACACTAAAATATACTGTACAAACTACAAAATATTTACATAATATAACAGTACATAAATACAGATTATTACATCAAAGTATAAATATTATAATGTACCCTATTATCAGGGGTACGACACTCCGTGAATTGGTCGGATCGGGCGATTGTGGCCTTGAAAATGGTCTCTAGAGGGGCGTGGCATACGTTACAGTAAACAGTGGAAACAATTTTTCTATGCTGGAAACAACCCGACCCCGCGCAGAATACCCTGCCTATTAAGCGGAAACGGTTTTTCAATACGGGTATAACATCATGTTGATAAACGGAAACAGTTTGAATGTTCGGACTTCAGATCATAGGTAAACACTTCACCCATCAGCTGATCGAGTGTCGCTTCTATATTGTTCTATGCTATTATGAAGGTTACACGTATCAGGTATCTTGCATGCTGCTAACACGAACGCTTTTTCCATATCTATACCTATACAAGTATCCGACTATGGAGATATTATGTATAGTCCGTGTCACGAAATCAGCCGCCAGTTTTCGTGACCCGGACTATAGCTTTCAATTTTCGTCCTTCAAAATGATTTTTAAAAACTTAGGGCTTTTCAATTCTCAAAAAAGTTTTTAAACTATCCATTATCGCATTGTTAAGGTTATAAAGGTTTTTATTGTATGTGCTGTATAGAGTATAGACGTATAGTAATACTTCAATACATGTGAATTGTGACATTACCTAATACCCATGTCCTATATTGTATATAAATTCACGTTTGTCGTTTCGATATTCATACACACCTATTTGTCTCTGGAATCCCAGATAGTATTATATATTTATATTATATAATCATTAATCAGTGGTGTTTAGAGGGGAAAACAGGCACTACAACGTATATCTAAGTACCATTTATGTTAAATATTGGCCAACATTTTGGTGAATTAGCGGCTATCTATCTTGTAAAAATTGTACAAAAATGCAAGTTGCAAGTAGGTTCCTATACCCACTTTAAAAGTATTCAAAATTAAGAAATCTGTTTTTGTATTAGGTATTATTATTACATAGTTCGTAGATGGGATTATTGCAGTTTTTTTTTAAATAAAATATTCGAGTTGCCGCCACAGAGTAATACAATTTTCCAAGATTTTGAAAAAATGTTGACGAGTGTCTCATAACAGCAAAATTGTTGGCTGCGTTATCACTTATCAATAAATTTTTACCAAATCAGCTGTTATTATAGATTAT
>CARXXK010000005.1:33462458-33473174 GCA_949089665.1 Macrosiphum euphorbiae
CTTTGTATCGTAATTTGACAAATAATATAATTTAATATAGTTTTAATACTTGGCATTACAATAATCTTCGTATGATTATAGGTAAGTACTCTACAGTCTTCTGATTTATTATTATTATTATTACTAATATTATCATTTGTACCTAATTGAGAATCTTAGTTAATAAATCAACTACGCGTATTTCAAATATGCATGAATCATATTTTATGCAGTCAAATCCCTCGTCATTAAATATACAATCCATATTGTCTGTGTGCCTATTAATAGGTATATATTATTATATTATTACTATGCATAATAACTTATTAAGATGAATTATTCAATTATAATAATACTTCAGGGCGATTATATTAATAATTACTCGAAACGTACGTAATAATATAATAGGTAGGTACGCGTGTTCATATATGTTTTAATGTGATTTTTGTGAATTATGGTTGTATAAAGTGTATACTCACGGTTCTAAATTCAAATATACATAACGTTCATAGTGAATTAAATGAATAACAATAACTGTTTTTAGGCAAATACCTCTCATACGCCTGTATGTAAGAAACAGCTGATATTATAATATATGTTATTTTATGATGTAAAACTGTGTAGTACCCACACACTATAACTGCCGGTACTCTATAACAGCTACTCCACGCAGATTAGAGTATCTATAGGACTATAGGAGGTACCTAGGTACTTGGCAAAAAACAATAATTTCCAATTTTCCTAGACGACCGCCGACGCAAGTCCGTCACGCCCAGGGCCCCAACTCATAATGTTGCCCAATGATAAAAATTTAAAAATATATTGAAAGAAAAAAATAAAACCATTTTGTTATTAATAAAGATTGAACAAGATTGAACAATAGATCGGTTTTGTACACAACATTATCATACATCAACGTTTCTTTTGCGGCCCGTATAACCGAAATTAAAAATAGAAAAATAAGACTAAAAATATAGATTAAACTAAGATTAAAAATAATACTTTCAAGTATAACTTTGCTCAATATTAAAAGACAACAAACAAATGATATTCACATAGAAAATATAATTGACGATTTTGCAAACAAAAGGCAAGAAAAATGAATTTTTGAAAGTGAGTACAGTATTTGTTTTTGAGTGTTTCTAATTGACTGTTAATGTATGGTATGCATTGGCGCAAATAGGGGGAGGGCTTGGGGGGACTTAGTCTCCCCAAATGTCGGTCAAGTCCCCCCAGTTCAAAATCTAGTAATGAGTACTAATTTTTATATTCTGTGATACTAAGCAATATGGCCTATGCCCTATGGTGAGGGGGCTTGAGTCCCCACAAAAAATTTGCGGCTATGATGGTATGTTCAATTTGTTTGTTATTTGA
Source organism: Macrosiphum euphorbiae (assembly GCA_949089665.1). Lineage (NCBI taxonomy): Eukaryota > Metazoa > Arthropoda > Insecta > Hemiptera > Aphididae > Macrosiphum > Macrosiphum euphorbiae. The sequence goes on from CARXXK010000005.1 coordinate 33,463,812, forward strand.
TAATTATTTATATTAAATATTTTAAAATGAATAAAAAAAGCTACAAATTATTACATTTATTTATTTGTAAATACATAGGTACTAAATACTAATAGGTACCTAAGTGTTTTAATTATGTTAATCTTATTTTGTATGAGTAAAAACTCGAAATTCCAAAGTATGTTTTCAAATTTGGAAAAATTAATTTTACAATAGTCAATAGGTAAATTTTTCATTCATTTTATTTACACACGGGCCCAAATCGGTGTAGTTGCGCGGCACTGGTCACGGTACTCGAACCTGCAATGCGGTTTGGTTTTCGTCTCCTGACTTTTCTGGAAAAAAGAAAAACGTCGGAAAAGCGTCTACTGCAAGCAGCAGCAGCAGCAGCAGCACATAAGTGAAATGGCCCGACTAAATGATTTCGATGGCAAAATTAATGCTCTAATAAACCGAACGATCCGGAGCCGCGAACCGTGTGCAAGAAGACGATTCGACAATCGCTGTTCCGCTCTACTGTGCAAAGCCTAAAACATCACTATTGTCATCGACTCCCGAGGCTGTCTTTTTTTTTTTCTAAACGTGATTTTTATTTTTACGATTTTTTTTTTTTTCCCAATCGCGTTAATGTCGCCACATTGTGCGTCAGCTATTTTCTGGCTCAAGCCATCCACGTCACCTCTGTATACTTGTCATCAACTCATTTCAATATAAACAATAACGAACAATCAAACAGAGTATAATAATAATACGGGTATTATTTGCTTTACAACATTGTAGGAACGATGACCATTTTGTAGCCGTTTAATAACTTTTTTCCGACAAAAAATAATATTGTGATGGTAGGTAGTACCTACGTTAATATTTAAATAACTCCTACTTATAAGCCGAAGTTTTGTCCAAGTGCAGTTGGCTTACAGTGCGATATTTTAATTTTGAATAAATTACATTTTTACACTGAAATATGAACGACGCTTTTTAAACCGCATACAAACACTCTTAAAAGTCTTAACACGCTAATTTCGTGGTTTTTATATTGCGCGTTATTAAACTTGATTAATAAATGTTAAATAAAATACCCACAATCTAACTATATTCAATGTTCAAATATAAGGAAGTATAATATACTTCTCTTATTATTATCAATTTCATATTATATCCGTATTAGATATAAATTCATATCCTAATTTAAAAAATATATATATTATGTGCCTACAGTAATGTTATGATATACGTCGTGTCCGAACGGGATAATAAAGTTTTTCATATTATAATAAACATGATAGGTACTATATTATCTATAGAAGACTTATGAGATTAGTTAAACTTGCTCGCACCTATATTATATTTCATCTATATAATAGTTTTGATAATTTAAAACAAATTAAAATTTATAACGTTAAACACACTCACACATCGGTTATAAGTAATTTGTTTACTGCACATTTTAAAAACAAACTCGTGTCATTATTATATGTAAACGGAAGCTTTTCGGTCATTTTTCATTCATGTATCAAAAATAGTATAAATTATGTTTATTTGAATTTTGGCAACAGCCAACGACAATATAACAACAAATGAACAAACACAAAACGACGCCAACAGTCCATTCCCGTGTCAGACGAAAATTGTAGCTGAATAAACGTTTTTCTTATTCCAGTGTGTGTAATACTTTTTGAGCAAAAAAAACTTGACATAAAATAACGTGTAAATGTATATATAATATTGTTTTATATAATAAAATATTCTTATGATTTACTTTTTTTTTTTGTACTAATTACATAACTATAATTAAATCGGAGCTCATTGAGCTAAGATTCCCTATGGATTTGGACCCATCTCGCCGAGACATACTAAAGTAGAAATTTGTTTCGTTGTATGTATATTAAAAAATTATTAATTTTATTTGTATCGTCAGGTTAAAATATCAAATAAAGTCAAATAAAATCGTTGACTGACCATAAAAAATAAATTACATAAATTAAATAATAATTTACATTTAGTCCGATATTAATCCCAAAAATATTAATAATATATTTATTTAATATACATATAGTACGTATACTTATAATTAAAATATTACTGATTTTCTATTAAAATTAACTTTATTACCTATTTAGTTATTTTAAAGTGGAGCAAACTACAACCTTAAAAAGTATAATTTAATATTTAATAATCATGTAAAGTAAAATAGGTACACTGTACATTACGACAAAAGTTCGATAAAATTGTTTAATATAATTTTGGAAATTAGAAATAACGCAGTCACTCTTTGTGACATCAACATAATAGGTAATTAAAAAATGTAGTTTAACTTTGTTTGAACTGAGTCAAGTTAATATTTTTTTCCATATCAAACTTTAACTTATCGATGTAAATTCATAATTTGTGAACTGTTAACTTTATATTATAGGTATAATAGATATTATAATATTATACCTATAGATTTTATTATTTTTGTTTTAACAAATGAATTGTATAATAACTATACATTATAATATTAACGACACTATATACTATACTCAGTGCCGCTCTAACCACCAATAACGCCCTAGGGCAACAATATTTGACGCTCCTCTCCCTCCCACAAAAAAATCTAGACTTCACATTTTTAGCTTATAATTAACCACATACCTTAAATATGTTTAATACTTATTAATTAAAGGTTCCTACTTATTTTTTTATTATTATTATTGGAATCATATTTATTTTGTTTCAATGATTTTTTTGAGTTGACACCGATTTCATTATTCCGGGTACATTACAGAAAGAAAATATATATAACTATTTTCACAAATTAGTGGATTTTATTATAAATCATACGTTCTGCGTTTCTGCGTGTGGCGTGTATAACAGTCAACATTGTAAATTGTACAAGTGAATATGAGTGAATATAATATACAGAATTTAGTCAAAATACACTAACTCGATTTATTTTAAGAAGTGGGTGAAATTGATAATGAGTTGCTTATAAGTTATAACATAATATACATCTTTGCCTTTGCGTATAATATTTATAGTAGCACAACTCCCCGAAGATGGGGGTTGTTGATCACTGAGACCCATAGACTGCAGGGACCCCCCCCCCCCCAGGCCCCAACCCAACTAATAATTTACTAAATTTATATTTTATATTTTATATTTTATAAATTTTTCTTTTATCATTCATTTTTAGTACGCCCCTAAATTCATAATACTTTAGACGCCCTAGGGCACTTGCCCCATTTGCCCCCCCCCCCTTGGGACGGCTATGACTATACTTATATACAAACTATAGAAGCTACAAGTTAATATTTTTTTCCATATCAAACTTTAACTTGTCGATTTAAATTCATAATTTGTTGACTGTTGACTTTATATTATATAGGTATAACATAATATACCTATAGATTTTATTATTTTTGTTTTAACAAATTAATTGCATAATAACTATACATTATAATAGTAACGATACTGCTATACTTATATACAAACTATAGTATAAACCATAAAGTATAAACAAATTTAAGATTTCTCTTACCTTTAGAATTTCTCGAAATCCACGTGGCGCCAGTTCAGCTCCATGCGTCACGTGATTATGAGTTTTCGACATTATTGCAGTCGTTTGTAATCTCAATATTGCTCGTCAACACATTTATAATATTCATTATTTTCATCATTCCTGTCAGTCCTATGCATATAATTATCTACGACTAATAGAGGTTTGCCACGGTTTGAATTGATCTTATACCAATTGGACATATTAATATTATATTATACGACGACATTTATGACTAGTACGCTACGAGCGGCAAAGGTGACTGTGATGAAGACTAAATAGTGTGACTGTGCATAACCCAATCATTATATGTGTAACATTCGTAGACGTAAGTTTTTATTATTGTTGTCACTTTATCGGCGATAAGATTACGGAACGATGTTTCCGCGACGATGTCACTTGAAATAGCTTACTACTGGACATTTTTGGTTTTTAAAGTAGGACATAGGTATTAAAAAGGCAGGTAAGTGGATGTCGCTCAGCTGTACAGTAGGTTACAAGTTGGTCATTGTTTAATGGATTGTATTAAACTTGAATTCAATGATATAATATCATTGTATAAGAAAAACGATTCTGAACGGAGACGGTTTGTCAGTCTGGAACTCACACAGTGAGATATTTATATAGATAATACCTACCTATTTTTTTTTTATTCGTTGCTACGGTGATAAACAAATTGTTAGAAATTAAAATCCCATTTTAAGCGGTTTTTCGTAATTTTTCAGTACTTTTTCCCGTGGCATTATAACTATTGAGAAAATCGAAAAATGACCTCTCTAAAGTACCATCTTGGTCCAACTTTCTAAAAGATAAGGTACTATATGTTGAAATCAAAGCACTCCTTCTGGTAGAAATTTTGTATACAGGATATAAAAAAAATAAAAAAAAAAATAAACATCATTGTAAAACCACTAGCTTCCTTGCTCCGCTCAGAATCTAAAATACGCATACTCAAGGTTTTTTTTTGTTTTAAAATTTCGATGTTTAACTAGCTTTTTAAATTTAAATCCCGGTAATCAAGTTTGCATGTAAGAATTTTCTAACAGTAAATTCACAGGGTGCAGTGCCTACCCATCAAAGCTCGGATGAGTACAAACCTATGATTTTTCGGTAAAATGGGATTAGGAAAAATAGGATTCGGCCAAATGGGATTTTTTATCAATCCATATACAACTGGTTTTTTTGTCGGCCAAGTGGGATGAACCGGTCTTAAATATGGCATCCCGGTATATACCGGTAATGTGTTTTGACTTTTGGGAAGGCCAACAAAGGCCGGCACATCAAATTTTGGGCCAACATTACCAATAAAATAAAACCCATTTCAAGCGATACGGGCTTGTCCCATACACGATTTCAAGGTAATATATGGTTAACCTACAACTTAAAATTTCACAAAATTACTATAAAACAAGTGTATAATTCCTTTCAAAATTTCCGAAATGACTTGGTAATTAATATCAACGGAAATACTTCAACTAAAAAACTCAGACTAATCTGCCGATGGAGAACACGCATTGGACACGGATTATATTTTTATTTTATTAATTTCACTTTTATTGTCTATTTTTTAAATTTTAAAGTTTGAAATATTATATTATATTACAGTGTTACAAAAAATTGTATAATCAAAAAGTCAATAAAAAAAAAAAAAAAAATTGTCCCGATTTTTGTCAAATGAAATATGGTGACCCTATATAAATTCATATAATAACAGAACTCTCAACGTAAAAATATATAATCTAACTTAAATAATATATTCGGTGAAATAAACACTCACAGCTTACCATCTTTTTATCGATAAATTATGTTGTTTGGAGTCCTGTCGTGACCATTGATCATCATATATGCGGCGTCACTAGAAAACTCGGACTAATCTGCAAAAAATGTATATTTGTCCAGGTTTTTGTCAATTAAAAATGTCGACGTAAAAATAATATATAATTTAACGATAATAACATATTCGGTAAAATAAACGCTTAGCGCTTACCATATTTTCATCGATAAAACGAGGGCTATATACTGTTGATAATATAATATTATGTTGTTTGGAGTGACCATTGATCATCATATGGCTGGACGATAACTACATGCGAATCTAAGATTTTAGACTCGAAGTGTCTCTTCATAAATCGTCACTATATTATTAAATCGATTTATTGACAGACCGTTCTTTTTTTGTGCGTGTTAGAATTGCGTCGAAAAGATAAAGCAGTTTGCTGCGATCGGTCGCCATTGTTGTAGCCGTAACAACAATGTCTCGCCCGTCCTCGGTGAAGCGTTTTATTATTTTCATCAGCATAATATTATCATTTTGAGATAAGACTGGAACGATTTGATGAGTTTATTTATTCCTAATACTGACATTTAATTTTTTATTTTATTTTTTTGTGAATTATTCTGTTAGTTTTTTCGTCCGAATAAAATCAAAGAGTATACCTACCTTGTATGAACAATACATTTCTATACGATATTGTTTTTCCGTTAATAAACCGTAAATAATTATTTAATTTACCAAAGTGTTGTTGAATCGTATTTAATATCCTGACCTTTTAATAAAATTCTTAATAGCACCTACCTATGTTATCCTACATTCCTGCTGGTACACCAAAGATAAGATATAACATAGGAATGATTAGGTAATGTAATATGGTAGAATAGTTATTGTATAATTGAATAATCATTTACATAATATTTTGTCTACAACAAGTGCAGCACGCGTGTAACAATAATCTAATCAAATGCAATGTCGATAGCAAAATTTTATAAACAAACTATACTTTTATCTTCTGCAGCTATCTTCGAGCACAAAATATGTCATTAATTAAAAAAAATAATAAATAAATAACCACAATATATATATAAATACAAAGTATATATTACTTACAAATATTATATTCGCACGCAGACACATAAATCCGTAATAAATAAATATTATCAAAACTAGTGTTTACTAAAATAGAAAAAAAATCATTATTTAATTAATACCCATGTGCAGCAGGATGGAGGAAATTGAACATTTTCTGATCGAGGAAAAGTTGTTATAGTTATAATAATGTTACCTATAGTTAAATAGGAATAATTAACGTCAACGACATAGTTCTATTGTATAGGTACTCTGGTAACAATAACAACATAGGTATAGCTTGAATTTAAAATAATTTAGATCACTCCTGCTGACATCAACATATAGGTATTATTATTACTATAGGTATTTCAACAATAAAATATAATATTATACATCTTTTGTACTTAAACGTATAACAGTGTTATTTTTTAGACGCAATTAGCATAGTAAATCATTATTATTATTATTGAAACATAATATTATTATGTTATTTTGGACGAAGTTGTTTATTTTATTTTCATTGTCAAGCATATTATTCTAGTTTACGAAAATATGATATATTACGATAAAAACACTTTATTAGTATGAAAATCAGAACATCGACGTGAAATCACAATATTAGTGTGTACCACTAACACTATATTCACTTGATCGGTATACATAACGAGTAAAGAGTTTTATCTGCACAGAATTAACACACAAGTCATAATATTATTATGTTATATTATCCGCACACGACGCTCGCATAGTTCTCTTGGCTCATTGTGTTGAGGCAAACTGCAGTGCTCTTCCTTCAAAAAACCTAAACATGAAAACATTCAAATTAGTGGAAGACCATTGACGAATAATAAAATATAATAATAATGATTATTAGGTATGATATAATAATAATGCCATTTTTCTAGAAGACTTGGAATAAATGGCGTAAGTATACAATAATATTAGGTAGGTACCTCGTCGCATATTCAAAACTATTGTGCCACGCGTACATAAAAACTATTATTTTAAGTATTGTTAGTACACTTCAAAACATCCAGTAGACCTAAAAAAAAATATGCCCAGTATTTGATATTGTCGTATAATATTATGTTTATTGAACAAAATGTTTTGAAATTAAATATAAGTCAACTGATAAAGCAATAATCAAGATAACATAATATAATATTTTGTATTGAATTTAAGGCTTTCACATCACAGCAGATTATTAGTCTAGAGGACATTTGAAAATAAATATAAATAGATAGTTACAATTTAAATACAAACATATTATTATTATTATGGAAAAGGTTTTATTTATTTGGTTAAGACTCAGAATTACGTGCACTAGGCATTATAATGTCACTATAGTCGGAATAGCTGAAAAAACATCGATCCAACTACAAATCCATAGAAAAAAAATACTCTTCACACCACGTGGTTTTTAAACAATTGGCGTCACAGCATTACAATGTCGTAGCAGGCAGGTACATCAAATATTCTATATTATAAATTGAACTCCTCGTATACCTAGGTAAATCAAAACTGTTCAGAATAATATAACATAATTTAGTCCTGTATTTTCAGTAAGTCTAAAACCTGAGTGTGTGCATATTATTATAATAATAGCCTGCGAGGTAACTACTGACTATGCACGCGTATGATATGTGCGAGTAGAAAACCAGGTTAACATAATATATTAATATTGTACCTACTTTGAACTTATATTTAACACGATGTTAATTTCGAGTAAATACAATATAATTTTGATCACAACGTTGAGAATATTATGCGTTCGTTTCGGCCTAAATTCGTACAGTCGTGTGTACACACACTCAAAGGCCGCAAAGGTTAGGGATATGAATCAGATCGACATATATTTATACGCACAGGCGTGCTAGAAAATCATCATCATCAGCAGGTGTCCTCCGATGGGTTTCGAATCGGATTAAAATACGTCTGATTAATAATTAATAAACGCGATCGCAATATTATGGAGGTGGGTAGGCACTGGGTAAAAGCGGCCTCGAAGTATTCTCATCCTATGCCCAATCGTAGAAATAAATGTATAACATATAGGAGGAATCCATAGAGCCATCGCCTGTGTATACGAACGATAACTGGGTCGACCTCACGCGAAATCGGTTAACTTGGATTTTTTATCTATTTTTACATACATTAATATTGTACCTACTTTGAACTTACATTTAACACGATGTTAATTTCGAGTAAATACAATATATAGTTTTGATCACAACGTTGAGAATATTATGCGTTCGTTTCGGCCTAAATTCGTACAGTCGTGTGTACACACGCTCAAAGGCCTCAAAGGTTAGGGATATGAAGCCGATCGACATATTATATTTATACTCACAGGCGTGCTAGAAAATCATCATCATCAGCAGGTGTCCTCCGGCCAAGCGCGATGGGTTTCGAATCGGATTAAAATACGTCTGATTAATAATTAATAAAGGCGATCGCAATATTATGGAGGTGGGTAGAAGCACTGGGTAAAAGCGGCCTCGAAGTATTCTCAGCCCATACCAATCGTAGAAATAAATGTATAACATATAGGAGGAATCCATAATATAGCCATCGCCTGTGTATACGAACGATAACTGGGTCGACCTCAAGCGAAATCGTTTAACTTCGATTTTTTATCTATTTTTACGCCAACGCACATTTCCGGCCAAAAGCCGGACGAGTGCTCTGCGAAAGTCGACCGTGGGCAGCTTTTATTGAGATTTTAAATCGAATCTATGCATGTAGCTACAATTGGCTGACAAATGCGAACGTTTTGCAATAAAAATATTTAAGTCTACGATACAGAATAGATGACGTGAATCGTTACGCGTATTCTAAAGCCATTATTATAATATTATGTTGTATTATTATTATTACGATTGCAATATAATGTAGTGCACACGTAACCGAAATCATAGCGTATAATATTATCTGCGATTGTCATCGATGTAACAATAATATCATATGGCTATTGATAATAATAACGTACACTGCAGCAGTA